>JACVBY030000618.1:1945691-2100440 GCA_017589505.3 Metroxylon sagu
TATTGGTAGGTTGTTTGTTTTAATCTTCGATTTCTATAGATACGCATGAATGAATGGAAAGATTATTACTTGTTTTGGATGCACACGAATGAATGTTCGAATCGGAACGCCGACCATTCTTATTGCCGTCCGTCCGTCCGTCCGTCCGTCCGGAGTTCGTCCTCTTTGCTTCTCCCCTTGTCGAACTCAAGAAGAAGAGGGATATAGTCATCTGATTTCCTTGGTTTCAAAGCGGCGGCATTGTTCTCAGCGTTTGTCTCTTCTCCTACAGGGCATGTGCTTCAGCCTCCCGACTCCCGATGATCCCTTCAACGATCGGCATGGCAAGAAGGTGGCGCCCAAGAAGCAAAACAATCGAAAGGGCAACAACGAAACAAAGTCGCCTCCCCTCGCCCAGGAAAACCCTCCTCCCGAGAAGAAGGGAAAACAGGTCGACGTTGCCCCCAAACACGAGACGGAGCGGCACCCCGGAGGAGCGGGCGGTGGAGATGGTGGCTTCTCGGACTACAGCAGCCCCTCCAAGTTTCTTATCCTCTGCCTGAATGCCATACAGGATGCTTGGGTCGCGGAAGGGACGTCCGACGGAAGTGTGGAGGGGAATCTCTTGGCCAACAGTTGGGGCGTGGAGTTCTGGAGGTGCTGCTCTGCCGGATCGAATATATTGGACACGAGTGGGGCCTGTGCTAACAGAGAGCAGATCGCTTGGCTGGTTTCCACGGCTTGTGATATCGTTGCACAGAAGGAGAAGCAGGGGATTATCGTAGCCAGCCCCTTCCTAGTATACCTCGTGCCATCTCAAGAGAAGGCTGTTCAGGTCCAGTCTTTCTGCTGTTTATGAATTCATCCACCATATCTTATTACATCATAATTTGCACTTATGCAGTGGTTATCTTGATGTATTGATTGACTAATGCCTCTCACTCGAATCCATCAGGTTAGATCACTTTGCAAACATCTCAAGGCTTTTGGAATCCACACAGTGAGCTTGCACCCTGGTGCATCTATAGATCACCAGGTTCATGGGTAAGTAGAAGCTCAGGTTTTTCTGCTTAGCAGTTCCTTTACACAAAAACATGTGGCTGTACCAACAAGACAAAGGCTAAAAGCTATTGTAAGACAGTAAGAATGTAGCAGATATATAAGCTAAGTTTCAGAAAAGAGCATATATATATCGGTCTCCTCTATTCAAGAAAGCAATTGTTGAAGTGGTGTTGTGCAAAATTGAATTAGAGAAAATGTCTGCATTTTGGTGAATGTTACCAAACTGTTGGTATCTTGTCAAAAATAGAGTTGAATGTTGAAGCGGGATATGTTTAGCATCCATGCTCTTTTCACAAAATGCTACAAAAACATGCAATATGGTATAGATATTTATCAAAATCTCTAAGACAAAGTGTTTTGTGTAGCCAAGTCAAGCTCTCCCTTACCTCCCTTTAAAAGAACTATAATAGAAAAAGAAAAACCCAAACGATGGATAGTTTTCAACCTTGCATTTACCTTCTACTCTCATCTCATCCTTACCTTCAAACTAGAGTCATCACCCAATAACCAATAACCAGTTTTCTGGTTAGAAGACCCATCTTTTTGATTATGGTTTAAGCTCATGCACCAATGGGGGAACTCTCTGAACTTTGTGTAGATAGAGTCTTTTAATAGACGGTATCTTAGCCAACTCATTCGGTGGCTGGCAACAAGATGAGTGAAGGTTTAGGTTTTTCTTTGCTTAGATGGAAAGTTGGGAGGATTTAGAACCAATTAATATTCTGAGATCTTGCATGACATATAGCACCAGAGATATTCTAAAAATCTTCCTTGATACATGGGAATGAAGATATTGAATTATTAGCCAATATATAAAAACTGAGATTAATTATCGTTTAAGTTGTTCTTTTAATATTAATAATCAAAGCAACTCATTATTTAGGCTGTAAGTGTAAGTTGAAAAATCTTGATTGATGTATTGGTTCTCTATCAGTCTATATCTCAGGATATATTGATTTATATTGTTCAAAATAATAAGGGCCAAGATTTTATACATATCATATGAGTGAGTGCCTCATGCTAATACATGCTGATAGCTTGAGCAAAATCTCAGATGTGTTGAAAACCTTGGTCTGGACTAAAAAATATATATAGATGATGCGAGATATGACAAGGTTTAAGAAATTATATCCATCTCTAACATCCAAATAAAAGTTGGGATCCATTAGCTATAGTGCAATTCCTTTACAATGGGATATTTTTGATATGTATCTATCCTCTTTGGTCCATTCTAGTAATGCTCTTTGGGTAATGTATCATCTGGCAAAATTTCTGTTTGCAATTCTTACCCTTGGATAAATACATTGTCTATTATGTTATGTATCTTCATTTTCTCTAAGGCCCTTATCACCTTCTATCTTTTTCTTTTTTGAACAGTTTAAAAAGCTGTGAGCCTGAGTTCGTTGTATCCACCCCAGAAAGACTTCTTGAGATTGTTGCCCTGAAGGCCATTGACATATCTGGTACATCATTATTGGTAAGGCATACATAGTATTTCACGAAACATTTGTGACATGCAATTGCACAGATTTCAAGTTCTGCAATTCTTTCCCCTGTTGCTTAATGTTTTCTCATAAATCTGAGCTTGTTGGTTCATTTGTTTCCATTGGCATATTTTGTGGAGGTCATGCTCCTAAAATTCATGCCTGCTGATCTTTCTCCCCAACATTGTAGATGCTTTAGCTTGTCTTTGATGCTTATGTCGATGCCAAAATTTGTAATAGTAGAAAACATGAACTTCTTTCCATTCGCTGACAAGTTATTACCATTTTTTGATGCAAAGGACAATTAGTTTTTCCTGAAATTGTGGTATTCCATCTATATCATCAGCATATCTGATTATCTATGTGGATCCACATTTTGGCTGCATTTTACCAAGATAGACCTTGTATTGCCTTTGACTGTTATAGCTAGTTCTTGTAATATGGTTATGACTTTTAGCTAATCAAACCTCATTTGTTCAAACTCTTTATTTGTTGCTTCTATTTATCTTTCCCATTGTCTCTCTCTCTCTCTCTCTCTCTCTCTCTCTCTCTCTCTCTCTTAAATTTTCAGGTTATTGATGGTTTGAAAAGTTTTCTAGACCACAAGTTTGTAGATAAAGTCTATTCCATCAGGGACAGTATATCTACACATCCTCAGATGATTCTCTTCAGTGATTCCTATGGAGAAGTCCTTATGCCTGCAGTGCAACATTTACTCAGAAGACCACTTAGTAGATTGTCACTGTCTGATTCTGCAGCTAGTCAAAGTGCATTCATATCTCAACATGTGCACTTCTGTACATCAGAGGAGGAGAAGTTATCGAAGGTATGTGACATCCTTTCATTTGTTTCTAGGTAAATAATAATAACTCTTGACATGTGATCTATCAAGTTGTGAGTACCATATATCTGATCACTTTTAAGCTCGGTTGAAGTTTATGGCAAGTAAATCCAACATGAAAAGGTTTTGCCAAGGCTTGTTGGTTGTAATTAAGGCTATTTTCTAAAAGAATATCTTTGCTTATTGCCTAGCTATCTAAGTCATGACCTGTATCAAGGATTTGTGGTTTATTTGCATGTCCTCTCTAAAACTCCTGGGATAATATTCTTTGTTTTCTGATTGTATCAATCTGTCTGAAAAGGAACTTGCAAGGAGGCTGGGCTTTTGCTTTGTGATTGCCAGATTGTTCAATGATTGCTTTTGTGAAGGAATATGTACGTGTGGATCACTTGATGCCATTTTCAAATGATCAATCACATTGATTCTTGAAGCATATTCTAATGGTTACCTTGCCATATGTTGCCATATAAAATGTTGCATAATAATTGAAACTGCAAACTTTTTTTCTTAGCCATGATTGATCACTTTTTGTATCTTGAAAGTCTAGTGTATAAATATACATTGATTGTATCCAATTTTATTGGTTTAACACTGGTTTCTTTGACATTTTCACTGTGCATGGTTCTTGATGTCTGTTTAATGTTTTTGATTTTCCAGGCCATACAAATTCTTGCTCAAGCACTGAGTAACAAAACACCCCATAGTGTTAAGGTTCTTTTTATATTGGGAACAGCTAGCAAGGCTCCGATGTTAATTTCTTTCTTTAAAGCTGAAGGCTATGCATTATCTAATGACTCTGCAAGTGACTGCTTCACCGTAGCTGAGAGGTTAGTATGTGAATTTGTGAATACTATGCTTTTGAAAATTACTTAATGTTTTATGACTTTTAGAAAATTACTTTCCTTGATGGTTCATTGTCATTTCACACGTGCACCTTCTGTCATTCTATATAATTGAACCCAATAAATGGTGGTCTGTTATTGCAGTCACCAGAATTCTTAACTTTTTTTACATGGAAAGCAGTCCAATTCATTGCAGTGAAAAGATGACAAAAGTCATGGTGAAGGATAAAGAAAGCGTGCTGAAAGCAGATGTGGATGAATTTGAAATGGTGATGTTTGTGGATTTTCCCTCTTCAATCGAAGATTATGTTGAAATTCTCACAAGAATTGCGCGCCATTCTGTCACTGGGGTGCTACATAGTCTTTTTTGTAAAGCAGATGCTCCTCTCTCTCAACCTCTAATCAAGGTGCTTGAGCAGTGTGGTCAGATGGTGCCTGAAGTCCTAAGAAGTTTCAATTCTTCATAGTGTGACTGTTGAGGTTGGAGAAATTTTATAAATGATTAGCAATCTTATTCATTTTTTCTTTCATTTTCCTTCACATTACGGATGTAAAATGCTTTACGATATGGTTAAATCCAAGATGAATGTGATTTTGACCCTCATCAAGTTTTGACTCTTCATAGTATGACTGTTGAGGTTGGAGAAATTTAGTGCAAGTCTGTTGAAAATTGCAGGGTAGTTCATGTTTTGAGGTTTCTCAAAATTCATACCATGTCAAAGTATAGCCTGTATTCTATGAGTATTTCCTGCTGTATAAGAAGGTTTAGATTCATGAACTCCTGTAGGCTGTCTGCACACATTTGAACATGTATTGTACCCACTTGAAGGGCAAACAAAGTACTAGCCTCTGCAAGGCATCGTCAGGGACTCTGTCAAGGATTTCTGATGTTAGTGAAGGACGTTTATCCGACTTCAGTTCTAGCTACTCGTATGTTTGAAACTTTGTGCAAATCTCACTGGAATTTGGAGCTTGAATTCATTCTGCAGTTTCTCTTTTATTTCTTTTTAAATTCTCCTACATTCCCGGATGAAGTGGATCTGTATTGCACTGTTCTGGCATTATGTCCAGAGAATTGCCAAGCAATCACCATTCTCTTCAATGTATCACTTCTCTGTGTGGATCCCGTAATCCAGTATTTCCAGTCTTTCATTAACATTCTTACCTCCAAAAGTTCCCTTCCTCATCCTGTATCACCAAAACTAAATTTAGTTTGTTCTCCATAATCTATACTGCAGTTGCTAGGAAGACCATCACACACCTTTGTCATGGAGTTTGTCAGCCTAAACCTTAGAGCTCTCAAATTGTTAGTTGTAGTCGCTCATCTGATTTATATTTCAACATTTCTGGTATCACAATTATGGAAGTTTGTATTAGCCAGTGAGCGATGGCCAGCGACACCAGTTCATCTGTTTATCAAACGGTGGTCTGCCTATTCTGGGAGGCACCATTGGTTACCAAGTTATGATTAGATTGGATGCTTGTTTACCAACGCACCATCCACTCGCATGTTTCACTGACTCTTCCTGCCAGCCCTTTATATTCCAGAAGCCACGGGTTAGCCTTTCTAGCTCATGATATCCGTTTTGGTTGGCAAGATACTTGTAGGTCCATGGATTCCATTCTGGCATTTTCCTTCATTAGGAGACAACACTCCGGGGTCAAAAATCCTACAGCCTGAGGCTCTATTTGAGTGGGCTGAGGTCATTGCTTCATTCCAGGAGACAAATGTGCCTCTACAATTATGTGATAAAAATAGTGTCGTGGCCATCAGCTTTTGAAGTTATCATAGATAGCACAGAAGAACTCTGGTGCATGGCGGTCCAATCTCTTGCTTGGTAGCATTATGATAATTTTCCTGGGAGGGTATGCCTCAGTTTTGAAGTTAATCTTGGCGTTAGGGTTTGGTGGAAGAGAAGTGGCCTATAATTCCGTGTCTTCAGGTCTGGTGGAAGAAATGCTATGTGAAACGGTGTTGCGGACGTTGGAACGCCATCTGGGGTGGGCATGGGCTGGGTGGTCCGCTCGCTGGCCTGAAAATTTCAAGGCTTTGATCAAATTTTTTTTTGAGCTCATGGGACCGGATCAAGCCTAATTTTAGGTCTATACAAATTTTTGGTTGGGCTTGGGTTTAGAAAATATAAGTTAACCAATACATAACGCTCCAATTTTTTTACCTTCTTCATCTTTAGAATTCGTGAAATATGCAGATTCAAGGATCGACGAGGTGATCGAATCTAAGCTTGGCTACATTTGAATATAGTCAATTCTAGCTCTTTCTCTTTCTATATATATATATATATATATAGTTAGATTCGATCACTCTTTTCACCTTTGGATTCGTATGGATTTCGAGGTCACACATCTTTTCTAGCTTTTTCACTTTTAGAATCTATAATTTGCATGGGATTTTATTTTTTGCATCTTTTTCATCTTTTGAAATTTGTAATCCGCATGAATCCAAGGATGAAAAGGATGATCGAATTTGGGCTTGGCTATACACGAGTATAGCTAAGTTAGCTCTTTATACACACACATACATACATATATGGATGGACTTGGCTATATATGAATATTTATTTTATTGGTTCAGATTAACTATTTTTCTAAATATGTTAGTGTTTTTGTGGGATAACTGTTTATCGTTACTCTCGAAAGAGTTAGTATTTATTTTCATGTTTGTGTTTTTTTTAACTCATTTCTATTATGTTATTGAATTTTTTTTTAAAGCAGATAGTGATGGTTAATAAGTGGCTTTTTATCTTTAAGATTCATACAAATCTAATTAGTAAGAGAAGCTATCAGATTTGGGTTTGATTACATATAAATGCAATAAAGTCCAATTCTTTCTCCCTCTCTCTATATATATATATATATATATATAAAAGTGTGTGTGGGACCTCAAGAGATTGGCCACTTTGATTCTGAGTTCAAGCCCAACTTAGCTCATGCCCACCCTAAATGCCAAGTAGAATCTTATCTATTTAGTTATATGTCAACATGTCTAATTTAACCGTCATGGCCCCATTGTCATCTTGCATTCTAACAACACTTTATTTGTCAACTTCTCAGCCACATCATGTTGTCTCTTGGGTGCTCATCTTTCTGCCCCTAGAAATCAGCTTGTTACTTCTGCTCCTATGGGGAAACCAGTAGTGGCACGAGCATGCATTTGTATAGGATGAAGGCTTTTGAAATTTAGTTGCAAGGGGACTCTAGTATAGTAGTCTCTTGAATTAATTGAGACTCATTGGTGGTAAACAAGATAAATCCTTTTTTGAAGAATATTATGTATTTGAAGAAAATGGTAAGATCTTTCTTGGCTACTCATATATTAGGAGAAGGTAACCAGATTGTAGAACAACATGACTTTCGATGTAGATCAAACATGTTAGCCCAAGATCCAAACAACATCAATATAACATAAGCAATAAAACATTAGGGAGAGAAAATATGTATTAAAAATATTTTTAATTGGTAAAATTTGTCAAATACTTCTAACTTTTTTCTAACAAAATAAACTTAGGTACATCTTGAGAAATCAATAATAAATATAACTGCAAACCTCATACCAGTAAAGAACAGAGTTCTTATAATAAGCTCATTAACTAGTCCTCTTCATTGCATATCTTGAAGTCTCTTATATTCATATGGGCAATCTAGTATGCAATAAATATATTGCATCATACTTAAGAGTCTGACCAACATAATAATTTCTAGTAGATATAACATAAAGCTTGTTCACTTTCCTATCTTAAGTAATTAGTTTTCTGAAAGATTTGATATTAACATAAGTCTCTACAGTATTAGGTTTAAAAAATAGAATACTCTTTATCTATGATTTATGAAATAAAAATCAAAATTTTCTCCATTACAGACACACAATAAACATTATTCAAAGAAAGAGAATAACTAGAAGATGATGTAAGAGATAAATTATCAATATTTTTGATAGAATAAATAAATCGTCAGTAATGGCAATAGCATTAGAACTAGAATAATTATGTAAAGATAGATATTTTCCTATGAATAGTAAGATAATTAGAACATTCAAAATCAATAATCTAATAATTAGAGATTAATATCTACCCCATGAAAAAAGTAGAAGCACAAGTACGTTAGCTATCAAGATAATTAGCAATAATAATACTAGCAGTAAGAGCTCAATTATCAGCATCCTTGTCTTTTCCATACTCTAAAGTAGAGGATACAATATTAGATTATTTGAGTTTTACTTTATAATCTTAAATTTTTTAGCCAAATTTTTTGCATCTATAATAATTCCTTTTGAACTTATAATTTTTTTCTAGCTAGGATTTTTGTCTCCTTGAATTTGTCAACTAGCCTTTTTCTAAATTTTTTAATTTACTTTTTTTCTTTTTAGTTTTTACTATCAGAAAATAAGACCTTTTCTTTTGGAGAGGATATAGTTAAATCATGCATTTAAGTATTAAGTGATTTTTGATTAATAAGAGTATTTTTTAATTCTACTAATGTAGGTTGTTTAGCCCGTTCAAAAATAGCAAATATAGATGCATTATATTCTTTATTCAAACCATGAACTAAAAATTCATGCTATTTATTTTTATCATAACAAGAATTTTCGTTAAGCATGTTAAAACCATCAAATAATTTCTTTCCTTTCAGAAAATACTAAAAGATTAGAAGATTATCTTGTTTGAGAGCACCAATCTCATTCTTTAAAAATTAAAGTGGAGCCTCATTAAATTTTGTCAGTATAGCTGCAAGAATATCCTAAGCTTTCTTCGGCTCATCTATATCTTGAATATGTTGATAATTATCTTCATTTATATTAATTTAGAGAATATGCATAGGTTTTTTAGCTTTAATCTTTCACTTTCTTCTCGCTTCTATATTATTAAAAGGTTTTAGTAGTATTATTGTTTCTGTCGCGTTCATGATCTCCTATAAATCTTGCCCATTCAAATATCTTGATGCAAGACTTTTAATAAGCATGATTGGTGCTATTTAATTTTTTGATCCCAAGGACTGATGGTAGCATTAGCTTTGATGATTCATTTACTGAATCATAAAAAAAAGGAGTTTAAATGCTCGTATTAGAGCACGGCAAATTACTTGAAACTCTTCAACCACGTGGAACTACGAACACACAAATCATCAATTTTAAAGTTTACAACTTTGATACCATATAGAATGTAAATTAATTTTAATGTAAATTAAACATGCTAGCTCAAGATCCAAGCAACACCAATGTAAAACATGCAATAATAATGAAAGAATAAAAATATTAAAAAAAGAAAAAAAAACTATATCTTAAAAAAATAAAGGTAAAGAGCTTATTCTTGGCTCTCCCTCTCTCTTACAATGCTCTCTCATGTAGACATTCTTCAAATTCTCAACTCTTTTTTATATAATATATCATCAAAGAATCCTTTTTAGCTTCTTATTCTATTTCCAGCTAAATACATAATAGACTCGTTTATCATTGAAAAGATAAAATTTGTTAGAATTAAAAAATAATTTTGCTCACGACCCTTAAAGGATAAAATTTGTTAGAATTAAAAAAAGTTATCTTTAAAAAGTTCGTAATATCTTTCAACATAAGTGATTGATTGGATCGTATCCTCATCGCATATAGCCGGAAGGCTAATGTATCTGGATGATCTAACTTCTTCATTACTATATTATTTGCTGGATGCAATTAGTTCTTCTTTTCTTCAAACGTAAATGGGACCTTACATGATAAAAAAAATGCAACCCCCTACTCGATGGTCTTATATTTGACACTAGACACAGGCAATGATTTATCCTTTTTCAAGTAGTTTAAAGCTCTTTTACATTGTTTATGGTCACAATTATTCGAGCACTTTACTTTCACAACGGCGTCTAGCTGTTGGACACAAATCGGAAGTCCCAAAAAAAGGCTCCAATCAAGCGTAAAGTATGCTCTTTTACGAGCGACCATCATTCGATGCCGACTTGTTACTTTCTGATTCTGAATTTAAATCCACGTCAACTTTACAGAAACAAAGGTACTTTCAACTTTTTTTTATTATTATTTTTTTATTTTTTTTGAGAAATACATCCTTCGAACTTAGTGGCTGTGGACGACATTAAAAGTTTTTTACCGGGTAAGATTCGTATGCTCTTAAAAATTTGAGCTCAAATTAATCAGTAAGTGAACTGGATTTATAATCTCCTTAAACTGATCTGATGTGAGACCATTGAGGTATTGCAGAAAGAATAAGTAAAAGCATGACTTCAAAACTGGCTTATGAATTAGGAAACACAGCCCAGGGGGAGAAGAATCTCGCTGAGTTTTACGCTGAAACTCGACCATCGACTAACAGAAGCTCTACTGGGGCTTCATGCAGAGACGCCAAATGGTTGAGAAGTGGATGAATCCTGGAGACAGCGACGGGACTTTCGTTGTGGACGACGCATGGGGAGTCCAATGATGTGCCGAGGGAGGGACCAGCAGCTTTGGTTAGTGGCTCAGAATTTAATGACCTGAAAACCTTGATCAGATTCGAAAGAATTTCCGTACAGTAGAGCTTGAAGGCATGTCCCTGGCCGACACGATGAGTATGGCGAAAGAATGCATCAGACTGGATAAATTAATATATAGGTTTGAGTATAGATTTAAACATTAGGCTGGTATTCATATTGAAAAGAAAATATAAATATAGATAAATAATTATTTGATCCGCATCTAAATTTCTAAATTTACTTATCATTCTGCTTAATCTTATACAAGACTTATAATTTTTTTAAAAAAATAAATGATCATATTGATGTAACATTAACTTAATTGATTAACTTTTTAACTTTAATTTTCTTTTTTTTATATCCATTCTTTAGTATCCAATTTATATTCATATCTATTCAAAACGCATGTTCGCGCATGAATATATATATATATATATACAAAAAGAGAGGTAGAGTTGGCTACATTCTCTTTCTCATTTTTAGATTTACATAGTTCAGAAGTTTTAAAAATAAAATAAGTGAGAAAAAAAGATAGCTTTAGAATAAGAAGATTATTAAATTCTAAACTTAATTATATTCATATATATATATATATATAAAATGCATGTATAAATTTTTATATTTGATTAATATTTATATTTATATTCATAAAATAAAAAGAATATAGATAAGAATACACTAATATCTTATCAATATTTATTCGTTTATAGTCTGTTTAGTATCACTTTGATTTTTGTTTTTGTTCTCAAAAGCTGCAAGAAAAAAGAAAAAAAAAAAAGCTTGATTGAACAATATCCTTAATGAAACCTCTGTTTTTTTTTAAGCGGTTGGGTAAATCTTTAGAAGTTCCGGTATCAGAGAATTTATTCTTTCAGAAAGAAGGAAAAAAAACGAAAACAGTTGTCAAGAGTAGCGGTGAGTTCTAAGCAAATGCTATCACCAAAATCAATCTTCATCTTATATTTTACTAATTTATAAAGAAACAAAAAACAAAAAGAACAATAATATCAAACACACCCTAAGTTTTCGAGCTGAATGACTTTACTAGCAGAGATAAGTGGATGCTATGGTCATGAAGGGCTACCAGTGCTGCTCTTTATATGATGGCAAGCCAGTGTCAGCATTCAGCAACCAATCGAGCTCATGACAGAATGAAAACCAACATCAAATGAGTTCTGTACTCGGTTTAGATGATGATAGAAAGGAATGGAGTTATGAAGCCAACAACAAATGTATCAGATGAGTTCTGTTTCTTTAGAGCATCATATCTGGTAGTCTTATTGTCTATAAGGTTTGCCCAAAACAATGGTTTGGCTGACTATTTGAACAGGGGGTTCAGATTCATCCAAACGAAGATAACCAAAAGAAAATGGCAGTAAATTTTACCCAAAATTGACCAACCGTGTTATCTCCTTATTACAAAGCAAGAAGCTAAGATGGAAATGCAAAAAAAATGACTACTCCAAAGTTTACTTTTAAGCTATCATCACCTTATTTTTTTTCTTCTCGAACATAAACCTGCAAAGAAAAAGATGGAAAAGACTTAAAAAATCCAACAATCACAATCCATCTAGAAGTGTTTCTTTACACATTATTGACTTCAGATTAAAGTTTCTTTCTCTACTGCTGCTGCTTCTGTGAAGGAGACCCAAAACTTCTTACTTGTTTGTTTGTCTCTGATCTCCTTTGTATCTAATATACTTCTGTAGACAGCAACACTTTGTACTTCTACAATTGAGTATTCACACGAGAATTCTATGCATGCAGGAATGCTTCGCATCGGTTGCGATTAATGGAGCTTGCTGTGTATGAGTTTCTTCAGCAGCAGCAGCAGCAGCAAAACATCAAACTAGGCTGCTTATGCTTATATGCATGACCTGAGAAAAGACATGATGGCAGAAAAAATAATATCAAATGCTTTGGCAAGACATCCAGCCAAGAAGGTCCCTTAGGAATGGGAGACGAAGGTGCCGACGTAGCCAAAACCAACAATGAAGAAAGCAATTGCTTGGAGGAAGAGGTATATGAAGTAATGGTTCTTTCCAAAAGCCACATCATAACACCCGCAGAAGAAGAGGTAGGCTCCAACACCAAGCTCCAACAGATGTAATCTGATTTCATCAAAAATAATAAATGAGTAGCACATAAAAAATGTGCGAATAAATGCAGTTTAGATCGATCCTTTTGCTGATCTTAGATATTAACCCGAATCAGTACCATTTCGATATTGGACCGGTATAATTTGGTACGAAACGTACCATACCAAATTGGTGACATATTCTTTAGATGAATTGAATGGTTCCAACTCATAAATCACTCTGTACCAAGCGAATCATCCGATACAAGATGGTATGGCTTCTGTACCGAACCGAACCGAATCATTGAACTATACTGACTTCAGGCCACTACGGTTCAACCTTGGGCTCATGTCATCTCTCTTGCGAAAATGGAATTTTGATGGGAGAAACACAATTGAATAACTTCAAGCTACTATAAATGGGGGAGCAGGTGGGAGTACCTGTCACCTATCCTGATCCGTGGTTTCCTGGCTGCTTTGGTAGCCACTTTTGTTTTCAAAGCATCTCCTAACTTCTCTGTGACAACCCATTCATTCACTCTCCCTGCTTCCAAGAGGCCAATAAAAGTTGCTTTTGTCCTGTGCAAAGACATGACATTCTCGAAGAGGATCCAAAAGACAAGCAAGTGAAGAGACCTGTGATGGTTAACAAGTTCAGATGCTTTAAATGAAAATTGAACTTCTAAAATTTTGACAACAAAGTAGGTGTGCAAGTAGAACATAGATAGGAAAATAGCAAATTGAATGTTTTTTCTTCTTATTTTTAACTAGTAAAATTAGTGACTTTTTTCATCAGGAAACAACAAAACCAATGCAATGAGACCGCTAAACTAGCAAAAATAACAGAGATTTTGCAAGGATTTTATTCCAAACCTTGGTGTTCCAACAGCATTGAGGAGGGTAATGATCGAAGGGATATAAACTGCACCCCACTTTGGTATTTGCACCTCAGGGACCAGAACAGTTGCAGGGATTACCAGACAGTAGAACACAAATGTTACAATATGAGCTATAATCTTCCTCACAAAGAAGAAATTATAGATCACATGAACTTTCTTGAGCAGAGATACCTTCTGCATTAAGAAAAAAAACTTAAGCTATATTAGATAATGATGATGCAACTTCTGCTTTAAGTTCTCCATTCTGCTATCTTAATGTTGAACTGACCTTGTTCCTTGCAATCTCCAACAACATTTTTCTGAACAAATTTGCCGGTCCACAAGACCACCTGTGTTGCTGATAACGGTAAGCCTTGAGAGTACTTGGTAGTTCATTTTTAACCTGATATCAACAATTCAGAGAAAAAATGATAAAAGGAAATTGATTAAATAGTAGTCTTGGAAATCAACAATTCAACAATCTGGCGACGCACTGATTCCTTTAGTCATGATTCATATATAAAGGGCTAGTGCGAGGATCTTGGAAATATAATTATACCATGGATGCAACATAGAGGCAATGTAATAAAATATGATGAAAATCATGTGATAAATAAATAAATCTTTGCAGAGATTTATGGGTAAATAAATTGCAAGGGAACTGAAAGGAAACTTGCTATATGTTGCAGATTTCAGTCCCTGAATTAGGCAACTCCCCAATGGTCTCTCCTTCAGAGAGGTTCTGGCTTCAATAATGAAGTGCTTATTGCAGCGCCAATGGGGTTGAACCATGGCACCATTTTGCTCAAAAAAAAAAAAAAAAAAGGTCCCAATAAATTTTTACAAGAGTGTTGATCAGGCATTTTCAAGATACATACAAGGTGAATGAAAAGGCATAGGTTTATAAATTTGTTCTAAACTTCCAATGTTCCAAGATGCACTGAAGACCATGCAGCAAAGTTGTACTGCAGCATTGAAATTATTTGCCACTGCAAAATAGGTAATAAATACAAAGACTAAAATACCTTGAGGTCTCCAAGGAATACGAACTTCCAGCCCTTGAGGCTTGCTCGGACAGCTAAATCCATGTCTTCTACTGTGGTTCGATCTTTCCAACCTCCTGCTTCATTGAGAGCTGCAATCCGCCACACTCCAGCAGTACCTGCACGAAAGAGCCAGTCAACTTTAAATCATCATGAGAAAGAACGATTTATGAGAGGAACTTCTATTCTGCATGAGTGCTTGCTAGCAATGATTAGAAGGCCAAATGCAACATTCCTGTTATGCAATTTCCTTTGTTTTAAGGCCAAATATTCTTTTGTAATTCTTTCGTGGCACTCTATCTTTCATCCTATCTGTTTCATATAACACTACCTCTATATGAACTGATCTTACTTCAATGTCCATGCTCTTATTTGCTCCAAAACAAAAAACAAAAATAATTCTCAAAGTTGGCAGAGCCAATTTTATGTATCAGTGCTGACTCAAAGGCTTTCTTCCTTATAATTCATAATTTTCACATATAAAATTTCAGTATTCATTGTGAGATGATCTCTCTCTCTCTCTCTTTCTTTTTTGGCTAACAGAGGCAAACCCAATGTGGTTTCATTGATGCTTCTATAGAACAAAATAGAACCTCTATCAGATCTCGCAAGATCAAGTAAAGCAGTTGGGAAAACTTTGATACCCTTGTTATCAGGGTGCTTGTTGTGTGTGCATGCGCTATCTTCACAGCCTAGAAAATTACATTTTTTCCTGGTCACCCTTTGAACTGTCTAATAAATTCAGTCGACTTTTCTTCTCTTTCTCATTAGTAGCTTTAAAAGCACAGAGAAGCAGAAGCAGAGCACTCACCATTGAAGCCAAAGAAGGCATAGGTTGAGGATCCCACTTCCTGCTCCACGGTGAAGTGGTAGTCCAGGGACATCTCTTGCATCCTTGTCATCAAACATTCATCTGAATTGACTGTAAATCATAGCGCATTTAGTTAAAGTCAGAGAAAAATAGGAGGAGTTATTCAAGAAGCACCACAATAACAGATCATTAACCGACCCCCAAGCATCACAGAGATTAGAGATGGAGATCAGCATCAATAAGTGTATCTGGTTAATTGAAAATGAACTATAAAATCCAGTTCTGTTGCAATCTATAGCCAAGGTTTTAGTGATGTCCATAAATTAAATATAATGGACCATGCAATAAGATATCATACTGTTAGCATTATTGCTGGATTTGGGCATATTGATCGAGCAAGATAAGTGCCAGATGGTAAAGAGAACCATCGGACGGCGACTTGATTAGCGTATGCTTCTATGCTTAATGTGTTACAGTTTAAAGAAATGTGCAGCCTGCACAAGTTACTCCTAGTTATTGCTGTAAAGTTTGGCTAAAAGAGCGTTGAGAAGCGAAGAGAGAAATATTATTTCGAAGTGTCGGTGGAAGCTGTAGGGCGCTGAGGAGGCAGAGAATCCGACGGTGATGGTGTGGAGGTCCACTCTGCAGTGGGTGGCACTCATATATATTATTCATGTTCTTGAAGCAAGGTGGCACCCGAAGAATAATTGCACATGGGAGGGGGAAGGGGTGGAATGCGATGGAAACAAAGAGATGGTGGTAGCAGCAACAGCACCATCTAAATAACAACAATGCAAGCTTGAGTTTTACGACTCCTCTTACCGCTGGCAACTCGGGTGGAAGAGAAAGAAGGAAAGCTTGGATGCGCAAGATTTCTTCCCTTCTTTATATCTGACAGCGAGGTGGGTGGGCAAAGGGACCACTCCACGCCTTTTTTAAGAGAAAATATCAAGGCCAGAGAATTCAAGCTTGACTTCCTTATAAACAAGCTTAACAAAACTACCCAGCGAGTGAGATCAAATTAAATTAACATAATTGGTCTCGCAAGCTAGGATCTGTAGAAATGGTCCGTATTGAAAGAACAGGAGGGAGGGAGGGAGGTGGCTGGCACCAACGGTGGCGGGTCTGGTCGTGTCCCCGGAAATCTAGCCATGTGAGCGGTTGAGGACTAGGCTGTCAATTTCTCGCTTGCCCGCTATAAAGAAGATGGGCACCAACTTTGTTTCCTTCATATTACTGTTGCTTGAAAGCAAAAAAGTACCAAAGAGAAATATTATTTTATAAACTATGGAGCGGCCAGTGGTACATGTGGGATGTGGGATTACAGCTCAAAGGTGGTGGCCCGCTTCGCTTTCTTCCTCGCCATGATATATATATATATATATATTTCCTTTGGAGCGTGAGGCAGTAAAAAAAAAAAAAAAAGGCTTCGTTTGAATATTTATATATATATATATATATATAGGTTAGTTAAAACTAGAATAACTTAAGAGCGATTGGTTTAGACTTGCATGGGGAGCGGTTTGGTGGTCTCCCCGGTCCACCTACGCACGGAGCCAACGTGGGAGGACAGCGCACGAGAGGGACGGCGGGCCACAAGAAGCGTCGGTCGGCCTAGAAGCCCGCAGGCTTCGGCGATGGCCAGTACCAGCGACGTGCCCCGAGGGCCCCAATTCCCAAATGCTCTAGATAAAAAGAATAAGAGAAAAAAGAATTCAAAATTAGGAAGCCCTCAAATAAGGGCACCAGAAAACGTCGGCGGGTTTAGGTGAACCGTAAACTCGAGGGACCCATAGTTGACGGCCATCCGTTTGAGTAAAATGGCGTGAAGACGGGCATGATTAATTCTGGATTAAAGAGACCAGAAGAAACGGGTGGGGCAGACTGGTGGTAGGAAGCTCATATTTATGACATGCACGTCATTAGGTTAGAAGGGGGTTGGAAAAGCGTGAGAAAGAAGGCTCAAGGGGGAATACGTAAGGCGGGGTCCAGTCTCTTTGCTGCTGCTGCTGCAGCGATTGCATGGTCTCCGTCTTTTCACTCTTATTTAACCATGATCACAGTTTCTAACTATCTAATCTTTGTCCTTTCCCCTATGAGAAGAATTTTATTAGTTTATTACTTATGGGAAGGCAGAGGAGACACGTATGAAAGTGTTTTAGTTGAATAAGGGGAAAAATAAAGCAGGAAGGAAATAGTTGATAGCCACCGACACTTCTCCCCCTCAGCTGCTCCGTACCTGCTACAGTGGCATCTTTTGAGCCCAACCAAAAAAAAAAAAAAAATCTCTCTCTTTTTTCTTTTTTTTCCTTCCTAAACTCGCGGGGATTGATTAATTGACTAGAATGGGAAGTCGCGGGCATCGTGGCGGGAGGAGGGGAAGCGAGAGGCACATACCGAACTTCCAGCGGGCCTGGACGAGGGCGATCGCGGGGTTGTGGACGAGGAAAGGAATGGTCCGGTGAAGGAAGTCGGGCTCGGGCTGGAAGTCGGCGTCGAAGATGGCGACGTAGTCGCAGTCCCTGACGTAACCGTGCTTCATTCCCTCCTTGAGCGCTCCGGCCTTGTACCCGTTTCGGTTGTCCCGGATCTCGTATTTGATGTTGATCCCTTTGCTCGCCCACCGCTGGCACTCCAGCTCCACCAGATCCTGCGTCGTTACACCACATTTCCAATCAATCCAACCTAGCTCGACTCTAACTCAATCCGCATCAGATTGAAGAAAATTTTTAAAAAAAAAAAAAAAAGTGATTGCGATCACTCGATCCATTCCACCAAGCAGCAAATATTTACTCAGCGTGATCTAAGGATCAAATTAAAATTCCCATAGCTCTGTTTAAAAAGAGAACGGTCATGTGCCTTCGGAAAAAAAAAAAAAAAAAAAGATTTAAGGTCCACGCGGTGACGTTAATTAATTGACCGTTATCTAATGTCTCCGCCTCGTAGTTACGTTTCATCATTTTCCAGTTCCACGGGCGACAGTGTGCATCAGGCGCCTTGGAAGGGAAAAAAAGACGGGAGCCCTGGAGTTGCATGTGAAATATATAGTAAAGGCGACGACTAAAATAAGCAGGGCTTCGAGGATCAGAAGCGCAAGAACCAAAAGCCTGAGAAATTCGAGCGCAAACTAGAATTTAATAACTAATTTAATCGAGAAATTCGCTTACCTTAATAACAGGGTCGGTGGAATCATCAAGCACTTGGATTATGATCCGATCCGACGGCCACGATAGCCCGCATGCAGCTCCGATGGATAGCTGATATACCTGAACATTATTATCATGATCTCAACTGTCAAAAATTCCTCGCTGATTAATCTACAGAGGGAGAGAACGGGGACAGCGAAGAAGGGGGTAGGAGGAGGGGAGGGAGAGATGGACCTCTTTTTCGTTGTACATGGGGATCTGGACGAGGACCATCGGATAGGCGGAGTTGCCGAGCTCGAGGTCGTCACGCATGGGCTCCCATTTGTACCGCCTCTCGGGGCGCTTCCCGAAGAACTTGACGAGGATGATGACAATGGCCATGTACACCTTCTCCACGAACAGCATCACCGACATGGCCAGGCAGAGGAACACCGTGAGGCGGAGCAAGGGGACGATAACCGGCGCCTTGATCTGCTGCCACACGAGCCCCATCTGCTCCGTAATGTCGTCCCGAGGCCCCTGGAGCTCATCCGGGAGGAGCGCCGTCGACGATGCCCTCTCCATGATCTTTCTCACCCGCTAGCAGCGGAGGAAGGCGAACGAGAAAGAGAGGAACAACAGAAAATGGAGGTGAATAGCGATGGAATGGTCGGCCGCGGAAATCACGGGGTTGTTCCGGACGGATTTATAGGGGGAAGAAGGGCCCTTCCTGTCTTCCTCTGGTTTCTCTAGAAAAGAACATCTTTTGATGATGGTTTGTTCGTTGCTATCTCTGATGGCTGGAGGTGGAAGCTGGAGGGAGGCGGGGGGTTGCTGGGAGACTACGCAACGCAATGCGGTGGAGCTGGACTGTCAGTCGACACCCTCTCGCAACGCTCCCCGAGCCCCAGAAGATCCCGAAAAGGAAAGGAAAGACTGGCAAGGAACAGAGAAAGGGGGAGAAAGAAAAAGAGAGAGAAAAAACGAGAAGGATGGGTGGGATGAACTAACGAAACGCCGGATTTACCCGGTTTGAGTTGAGATCTCGCCCTCTCTCACCTAAACACCCATCCCATCAGAGACCTACCCGCAAAAGAACCAGGGGCCAACAATGCAAGTAGAGAGAAAAAGAGGAAGGGAGGAAAAGAAGCCAACTTCCTCGCTTCCCCTGCTGCCACCCCTAATCAATAGATGCGTATATTATATATAGCAGGCCAGGCTCCTCTAGAAGCAGAGCAATTTAGAGGAGGGACGGAGAGAGGGAGGAATAATTAAAAGCAAAGGGTCACAGTTAGTCGGAAAGAAACAATAAGTTGACAATAATAATAAAAAAAAAAAAAGAAAGAGCCTCTTCCTGCTTGGGCTTTCCTGATTTCTTCTCGAGCCCCTTCTCTCTCTCTATATATATATATATATATGCGTATTATATTTTTTCAGTTTTGTTTCCTCTCCCCGGCTGATCCTAATACAAGCTCAAGGAGTGGAAGAAGGACAGAGGGATGGAGAGGGGGAAGGAAGGGAGAGAGAAACCCAGAACCCCATAGTCCCAACTGTAAGGTTATAACTTCACGGCCTTTAAATAAACACGGTTGTATTTGCGTTGTTTTAAACGGACGAGAAACATGGGGAGAAAACACAAAAGCCGGACCGAAGCAATCCGGGCAAGCCGAGCTCGCTCGCCCGCAAGTAGACACTTTTTATTTATTTATTTATTTATCCTTCCGCCTCTCCCTTCCTTTCTCCTTTTTTTTCTTTTTTTTTTTTTTTTTTTTTCATCAAACTTCTGCTCAAAATTCATTTTAGTCCTTAACCTTTCAATTTTTATATATTCATCCTTCATATTTTAAAAATATTATATTTTAATACCATATTACAGTCAAAAATAATGAAATAATCAATGTATCACTTTGACAGAAGCATATTGGTTGATTAAGTTAACATATCAATTATTTCGGTTGGTTTCATCAATTTTAACTGACCCCATATAATGGAATGTCAAAAATGCAACATTCTTAAAATATAAAGGACTATATTATATATTTTTGTTTTCTTTTTTTTTATTGCTTTATTGTTTAAAATTAAGATGACCGTGATGAGATGTTTCATTGTGCCTTACTATCAAAAGATTGATATAAGTAATGCATCGACTGTACCTTATTTTCTCGCATCATATGAACTCGATAAATAATAATAATAATAATAATGATGATGATGATAATAATGATGATAATGATGATGATCAATGATAAACTTTGAATTTAAATTTTGTATAATTTGTTATATTATCTTATTGTGGTATTTAATGGCTATGATGATATGAGATAGTTATTATATATTTAATGCTTATAATTTCTTGCATAAGAATATAATGTCACTTATTTATTTATTTTTTCTTTAAACAGCAATCATAGTTATCTTATCCTACACTTCTTGTATAACACTTATAATTGAACATTTCTTTCATTTTAATTAATCCATTAATTTGAGATTATAATAGTATTGTACAATTATAAATACATATATAAATAAAAGAATTAACACAACTTCTTTAAACTTTTTTATGGTGTCAAAGTAGATCAATTAATGATTGGCAGTAGTCCTCCATAATTTTCTAGGAATTAGGTTTATTACGATAAAACCCTCTTATCCCTATCTAACTTTTTACCTATCAACACCTTGATGGTTTTATTATTCTCTTTTAGAATTAAAAATGGATTAGATATAGATCGGATATCAATGCATTGATATCCATATTTATTTTTATTTGATGAATATGAATATGAACACAAATATAGATATTAGCTAAATACTAAAATTCATATATATATTTTTAATAAATATGGATATAAATTAAATATTAAAATACAAATATAAATATTGTTATGAGTCAAACGGTTAATAAACTTTAAGATTATCGATTAGTATAATGTAAATTAAGTTAATACATATTAATATGGTCACCTATTTTCCTTAAAAAGTTTATGAGTGCTATATAGGATTAAAAGAAAAAATGGATATTTAGATACAGGCCAAATAATTATTCATCCATATTTGTATTTATTTTTCTTCAATAATATGAATATAAATATAGATATTAATTGAATGTTCAAATTTATATCCATATACTGATAGATTTGGATATAAAAATAAATCTAGATCATTATTCTCTGATCCACTTTCACCTAAGTCATTCATAAACCCTCAACCTAACTGAACTCCTATTATCTTCAATAATTCTCATCTAGTTTTTGTTAAATTAGATAACCATAGCTATTTCCTTTAACTATCTCAAATCCTTTGTCCTTCAATCTAACAAGCTTTTGAGATTCATTGATGGCTTCTTGTTTACTATTCAAATTTAGATTCACATATTAAATACAACTTTATAGTATCATATATAATATAATAACATCATCCCTCAAATCTCTTCCTTGATCATATTATGCGTAGCTATTCTATTTTGGCATGGAAAGAAAATTTTTATCTTAAAATAAAGATAAATTTTGATTACTATTTTATCTTGATATAAAGGAAAATTCTAATCATTATTATATCTTTACACAAATACAAATCCTAATAAATATGGTATCCTAGCGTAGAGGAAAATCCCATTAGTTATTATATCCTAGTATACAAGGAAAATCTAACAACTATTATAAGTTAACATAGAAAGAAATCCCCAAAGTATATCTAGATATGCACAAAATGAAATGAAAAACTATGCAACTAATTTCTACCAAGATTCATCATTTTTGCATGTTATCAAAATAGCACAAAGGATACATTGTCCAACCTAAATCCTTAACAGCTTATTCTATACTCTTGCAACTACAATGACAACACCTTTTTCTTTCCTACCCATTGCCAACATTACTAACTCTATATCATTAAGTTAGATAGCATAAACTTACTTATTTGAAAGTTTTATATGAAGACCATTTTGATAAGTATGGACTTTATTGGCTATATTGATGGTGCCCAACTTTAACCACTCATAATAATTAAGAAAGTATAACTCTCCATAATCTTGATTATAGTGCTAGATGCAAACTAGATCACTTCATGGTTGGTTGCATCAATTCTATACTCTCAAAATTCAATGTGCATCAAGTTCTCAAATTATCTAGTGCTAGAAATCTTTGGCTCTTCCTACCAGAAACATATCTTTAACAATTAAAGCTCACAAATCTCTACCCTAAAATTAGCTTTAGAATATCAAGAAGGGTGCTTATACTATCTTAGATAATTTGCAATCGAACAAATCCATTGCTTGCTTGCTTTCATTGAAAAAACCTATTTTAGATTTTGCACTTATGCAACATGCATTGAATGGTCTTGAACTAATTATGACCCCATCACCACCCTAAGGAATCACCTACAATACCCCACCTTCAATGAGCTTTGAACATGATTTCACACACATGAATCATGGTTCCAATCCTTATCTTAACTCATCGATATATCCACAACTCAATTATCTCTTTCTATTGATAAGGTGCCATCACAAAATGCTCTACTTCATCATATAAACCACATCTCATATCAATGCTGAAACCAATCAGTAAAAAACCAAGTACCAATTAAGTACTAAGAAGGGTTATATAGTGGCTTGTTGTTGATACAAATACATGGCCTCAAGAAACAGTATGTTATCCACCCAGCTTTCTAGTCTTAATCTTCAACAACCTGCTTTTGGTGTTCTTCACCAGCCATCCTCTATTGTTTCAAATAGATTCCATTCTTTGATGCCACTAGCTACATGACTTTTAACCAATCTCTTCTTTAATAAGCTCAACCTATAATTATTAGTGATAGTAAGCTTTTACCTATTTCTCACACAAGTAATTCCTCACTCTCTTCTCCTAATCATAAAATATTTTTCATTAACAATATATTATTAGTGCTTGGAATAATTGAGAATCCACTTTTTATTGCTTAATTCATAAAAGATAGATTTTACATTTTTAAGTTCTCCTTTTTGGGCTATATTGTGAAGGACTTGCATACAGAGTTTTATTTTCTTTCAAGTTATGTTGAAGAAAATTTTTATCTTATTTCTTTTAAATCAGCCACAAATAAAAGACATACAACTTTTATTAGTTCTCACGCATCAGTTACTATTTGGTACAACTATCTTGGTTATTTATCATGCCTAGTCATCTCCTCCTTGCAAAAATATGGTATCTTGGAATTATCTTATTTTCTCAATGTTAATAAAATTAGTGATGCATATCAAATGAGCATAAGCTATAACTTAATTTTTTCTTTATCAACAAGATAGTCCTTAACAACTTGTACACTGTGATGCTTAGGGTGCAACTCATGTTGACTCTTCTTTTAGTTCTAAATACTTTATAATCATTGTAGATAACTTTAGTAGATTTGCATAGATCTATCTTATGGTTGCTACATCCTTTAGTGCTAAATATTTTTATCATTTTAAAATCCATGTTGAAAATATATTTTTCCTACCATAATAAAGAAATTTTAATGTGATGTTGTACTCAAGCTAACAAAAGAAGAAAAAAAAAAATCATACTCTTCTAAATGATGCTAACATTGCAAATGTATTACATCCCCACACGCCATCAAAAAATTGGCATTACCAAATGCAAGATCAAGCATATTAGTGAAATAGGTACATCTCTTCTTTTTCATACCTTGATGCCAAAATCCTTTTGGTTTAAAATCTTTACTTATGCAGTCTAATCTTATTAAGCGACTTCCTACGCTAATTCTTAATGATGTATCTCCTTTCAAATGCTCTTTAAGCAACTACCTAATCATTGCACATTTTAAGTCTTTAAGTACAAATGTTTCTTATTTTTGGGCCTTTATAAATAAGACAAATTGAGCTTAGAATCTATACATTTTGTATTTCGGTAATTACCCATTTCAAAGAGGTTACAAGTATCTTCATATTGACTCTCACTAGGGTTGCATTCCATTACACGTCTCCTTTGATGAGAACTCTTTTTTTCCTTTACAACTTCTCCTAACCCACAAACCTGCATTGAACCATTCATTCATTATTCTTACCATCATCTATTTCCACTACTATTACTTGTTCAACTATGCCAACTACTCTAGTGCCATATTTTAATGGCTCAAATTAATCAATCTCAATTGGCTAAAAGCAAAAATTATACTATGCATTTCATTTGAAGAAAGCTTTTAATTTATCTCTTCATATCTATTTTAATGTGGATTGGATAAGGTCTATAGATGATCATCACTCAATTAATAGATATTGTATATTTTGTGACCCTAATCTTATCTCATGGTCATACTTACAACCACTCACATTTTGATCGTTATGCTCCTACTAATTTTAAACTAATATTTCTACTCCTTTTAACTCAGACAAATTTATTATTTGCTAGATTTACAATAAGTATGACTATACTATTATCGATGACTATAATAAGATGAACCTTGCTTATTAAGGTCATATCTCTCCTAAGCAACTTCAAGTCATCACTTCATGATAATGCATCTACAATTAAAACTTTTGTTAATCCCTTCCCTACATGGTATGTCGATTCAGTTGCTACAAACTATATTACTACTAATCTAAATAACCTCTCATTGTATTTTCCTTAAATAATATCTATGTTGGCAATGATCATGGTTTGAAAATACTAAAAAATACATTCCTTTATTTCCTCTCTTGATAACATTTTTTTTAATCTTAAAAATATCCTTCATGTCTCTTATTTATCAATCAATATTCCTTCTGCTTATGACTTTACAAAAAAATAATAATTGCCATCTAATCTTTGATGATAATAATTTTGTTGTTCAAGCTAAGAGACTAGACATTATGCTTTATCAAGAAAAAAGTGACAATGGGCCATATCTATTTCAAACAATTCTTCTTTCTTAGAATAAATATAGTTTGACTGCTTTTATTGATCAATAACCATAATGTTCATTTAAGCAACTTTTAGTAAGTATGATGTCTAAGTATAATATACCTTGCAACAAGTATATTATGTTACTCATATCAATTAACAAAAAGTAAGAAACTCTCATTTTCACCCTATTCTACTATTTCTAATGCACCTTTAGATTTTATTCATATTAAACTTTAGAATTTTCCTCCTATTTTATCAAATGATGGCTACAAATATTATATATTTTTTGTTGATGATCATTTTAGATATTCTTGAATATTTTTTTTTTATGTATTAAATCTAATATCTTTTCTATTGAAGGTCCTTGATTGGCCCATCAATTCACGAAGGCTTGAAAATTGACTTTGATTTCAATTTAGAATTTTAAATTTAGTTTAGTATGAAATACCAATCTTTATTATAAAATATATTGTTATGGTATAAGATAACTAGATAGCTAATATAGAATACACTATTATATCATAAAATAGCTACTATGAAATATATTATCAAAGTAGGGAAGGCTGCCATAAAAGAGAATGAAGTGAGAAGAACTTCTACATATTAACTCTCATTTATTTCTCTAAATATCTTGATATCATTCCATCTTTGTCAACAGCTATATTTATTTTTTTGTTCACTTTTAAATAACAACCCTTGTGGTGCTTTCTTTTCAATTTATTCAATTCCATCAATCTTAAGATTATGATCATGTTGTATGATTATAAATACACATTATCAATAGCAAGATCGATATAACTACTTTACCAAAGTTTTCAATATAATCTTGGATTTTTCTTGAAACTCATTGGGTAAATTTGGAGATAGAAAGATGCTCATGTTGGTGACAGCACTCCTCGCATTGGTCTCGCATGTGTGCCTATGTGGGTGGGTAGTGTTGCCATGCCTATGATTATAGCATATATGAAATCCTTCTAAAGATATTAAAAAAAAAAAAAAGCTAAGGGTAATGACAAACAATTTGGCCAATAAATCCAAGAGACTTACTTCATGTAAGAAAGCTACATCACATGCCTATGGTCCCACACAATAAGGTGAAGTTCTTTTTTTCCTCCAATGAAAAAGATAATTAATGTTAATGGAAAAGAAAATGCTAAACTAATGTGAAAGAAGGAATGCATATGAATGAAGAAACAAAGGCCAACAAATGCAACGGTTGGCAAGGGCTCTAACTAAGATCACAAGCTCTTGTGAAATAAAACTTTTAAAGCATTGGTAATTTATCTTGCTTAAAACCTTTTTTTTAAAAAAAAATACTATAAGTACCAATAAAAAATAAAAATATTTATTTATAAAATTAGAAAAAAAAAGAAATCTAATTGCAAGAGAATGTCATAGTCATTTATACAAATCAATTTTCTTCTTTCTTTAAAAGTTTTTGTTATTGTAGTAAGTTGTACAAATAAATTATCTTCTTTCTTTAAATGCTTTTGTTGTTTCTGTATTATATCAAAGTGCATGAAAGATTAGGAAAAGGAGAAGTGTGAAAAATTGGAGAAAATTTTATCTTGCAATCACTAAAATTTGATTTTAGATTTTTCTAATCATTTCTCCCTTAATTATTTCTATATCATAGTAATTGTACTCAATTACTATTTTCTTTGTTTGACAATCAAGTGGTGGGTGAGTAAAATGATATGTATGCTAGTTAAGAAACAACCTACATAATGAATGGTTAAGTGTAGCTATCAATATAAACCTATTAATGTAAAGGAAAAGAATGTTAGGTTCCATTGCATCCCTATAGCAATGGATCTTCTATGATCCAAGTTGTATGAAATTTATACCATTTTTGATAAATTTTGATAGGCCATAAAAGAAATTACTTAAGATTCTTTTTTCATTTAAAAATATTTAAAATTTTGGTATACCTTGGTATAATAATAAAATTGCTCAATTGCAGCCTGTATATCATGGGTTGAAATACAAAAATAGCTACTCATATGTGGAGTAGGGCTACATATATCTAATTCTTCCCAAACTTCATAGTAATAGGAGTCCCATATATTGGTCACCCTTTCATTCAAAACAAAAAATCATAATAAATTAAATGTGTAAAAATTTGTCATGTAAATCAAGTCATGGTAGCAATTTCTTGTAATTAGGTTTGCAAAAGAATTTTCACTCATCTATAGCGTAACACCTTTGACTTGAGCCAAAAATGAATATGGGATGATTAAGAAAGTATGGTAAGAATACTTGTTTGCATCTGATTTTTGATGTTTTTTTCAACCAACAAGATTATCCATGTATCTCACATGATTGATGAATAAAGAAACTAATATCACAAATACCATTTGCACCATGCCCTACACAATATATATAATTGTAAGTAATATCCAAGGCCATCCATGATGACAAAGCCAAGTAGTTCAAATGTTCAATCAATCTAAGTCAACTTTACTAAGAAAAAATAAAATATAATTCTAACGCCATGACACCATATATAGACTTACTAATAGGAGCTTCTATCTCAGTTTTAAGCGTGGTTTCGATGTTTTGACTCCACCTGTAAATTTCTCATGCTACCACTTGACAGCAACCTTTTTATCTTACTGTATACCATGGTAATACTAGTGTTGACGTATTAAGCTGCCACTGTATTTCACACACCACCACTCACTCCCATCATTAAAAAAAAACACAAAACTGAATATAACTATTGGAACTAAATATGAATATAACTATCAGAACTAAGTATGATGAATTGAATTTAGTAGTCTATATATATATATATATATATATATATGATGGATTTATTAATGTGCAAAGTTCTTAAAATCGTCGAGAGCTCCCAGCATAAAAGCAAGTTAAGATGCCTCGTGGTATACCACCATGGCTTTATTGAAATCAATTAGATATTGTAAGGATGGCATATGTCCATGATCCAGAAATGAATGACTAGATTTATTTTTCTTGAAGGAATAAAGAGATATGTGGATCTGATTGAATTTGTCTTATAGATATCATTCCAGATTATATTAATTTTAAACGAGATGCATTCTACATTTTCCATTTTGTTAATTAAAGGGCCAGGGGAGAGAGCATATATATATATATATATATACGTTGAAAACAAGAGCAACAAGTGGTGTTGGGACAATTTAAAAAGTATATTCTAGTTTAACTAGTTTATTTTAGTCTAAAGTTGTTTCATTAGATGGTCTTTTTGTTGGACAGGACGAGAGTTTTGACCCCACGAATCACGGTGCATTCTGTTTCATAAATCTTTGAGGATGCCCGGATTCATTCTTAATGTTCTGTTAACGAAAGATTAAATAAAATGAATGAAATAACTGAAATATCAACTTAATATAAATATAATAATTTTTTTTTATTTGACATGATAATTATTTTATTAATTTTAATTAATCTATATAATGAAATATTATGAATATAATAATACTAAAATATAAAAGATTAAATCGTAATAATTAAAAATTTATATATAAAATAGATTTTTAGTAAAAATTTGAGGATCAAAATATATTTTGGTATGAAAATCCGCAGAGGTCCCAGGAAAGCACACGCATGTGACCACCTTCTCACCTCTGGGGGTACTGCCAAGTGGAGGACAATGGAAGAGCTCTGGTTTAACTGCAAGGCCTATTTTTTTGCGAGGCTTCAGAGTTATTGGCTCATTTCCAAGACTGACAGGCCAGCCTTAATGCACTTGATATTTCTTTTGTCCTTCCCACAAGATATTCCTGTGCCAATTTAGCAAAGGGGTGCCACGCTAGTACCAGAAGCCCAACAAATCGTCAGACATATGCGAGGACTATAAATATAATACAGAGCTACAGGGCAGCCACGCTAGCATGTGTTTCCAGCCAGCCCTGAGTATTGTCGGCAAAGCAAAGAACCTAATTAGCATTATTCATATTCTTATCCTATGACTTAAAACCAGTTCTTAATGTTAAAAGGAGGGCTTAAGATCTCCCAGCTCTGTAGCATTAAACTAATGGTTACTTAATACTTGGACCCATCCAATAATTGAGCTGATGAGGGGTCCAAGCCAATGCCGACAGGAAGCAGGTGGGTGAGGTGTTAGGCTTTTGGTATACGCCCTCTTTTTTTTCTGATTATGACCTCGCTAACCAAAATTTTCTGCTTCCTTGTTTGCTCTCAAAGAAAAAAAAAGGTCAGCATTGATCCCCTCTCCCTATCGCTAGATGATGAAGCGAGGAGGTCTTGCTCTCCGCTTGGTTTGTGGTTTTATTTACAGTGCAAGCTCTTTGTATTTTGAGTTCTGCCCGAGGGACGCTCCACCGACACATGGCTTGGTACGTGTTTCGACGTGGACGTTGACGTATCAACCTGGAACTCGGATCAAATCGCAATTATTTAAATCCGAGCCGAGACGCAATCCAAGGCTTCGACTGTTATAGATTCCCGGCCGTATCGATTTGGCGTAAGGGACCAATTAAAGTACAGGCACCAATAAAATTAAAATGAAAAAAATAAAAATAAAAATAAAAAGGGGACACCTAGATAACTGGCCCTTACGACACTTGGTTCCTATGTACACTTACTTATCCATCGTACACGCATATTTATTCATATCAAATTAAAAGAAAATAATTTTTTTAAAATCTTTCTCATATTTATTTTACATTATGATAAAATAAAATTTTATTTTATAGAATGATTAATTTTATTGAAATAAATTACTTATTTTATTAAAATATATATTTTTATTTTTTTATTCATCAAAATAGATGTTTTTATTTTTATTCTTGTCAACTACTACTTTACTTTCTTTTTTTTATTCTTATCCTCAATAATGACTACTATTTTTTTCTAAAGATAAAATTATTCTATCCAGTTTATTATCTCATCATCTACTTCGATTGCATTTGGTACACAAGATAGGATTGGATAAAAGAAAGAATGGGATTACACAAAGAAAAAGATAGGATAAAAAATTATCCTATTTTCTATTTGATGAAGGATAGGATAAGAAATCAAATAAAACGTTGTACTCTTAGAAAAAATAGTAATCATTGTTAAAAATAATAATAATAATAACTAAACAGAATAAAAATAAAAATATTTATTCTAATATTTCATGAAATTAATCATCTTATGGGATAAAATTTTATTTTATTATGTAAAAAATAAATATAAAAAAAAATCTATTTTTCTTCTAATTCTATGTACTAAATATATTTAATGCAACCTCAATATACATATTTATTATCCTACTATAAGTATCTATATTTTATATATATATATATATATTTATTCATCCAATACACATACTTATTCCATCAGTGAAATACTTCAAGTATTCATGCTTATTTCCCTACCATATACATTTATCACGAACTGATCATTGTGAAACAGTTACGACCTTTTCGTTAAAGTTGTTAGAAAGAAGAAAGTGTGGTCCACGGAGAGAAGGGAGAGCGAGAAAGATCCAAGTCCATGGAGATTAATCCATTGGAACAGCACTAGTAGTCCCTCCCTCCCTCCCTCCCTCCCTCGCGTCGGGCAGTGATGGCAAGCCGACGCCAAACCCTGCCACCGGATCCGTCAGCTGGGACGGCAGAGAGAACGGGTAATACGAAGGAAAAGAACGGCCCTTCGCTTTGGATAAATCGTAGGCGGTGTCCTCAGTCCTTGGAGTATATGCCGATGATGCCTGCTCGCCTACAATCGCGGAAGAGCCGAGAGACCGCCATCCAAAAAAACAATGCGCCGCATTCTCTTGCCCTGTTCCTGCTTGCATGGAACTAAAACTAAACTGGCTCCTGGATTGGTGCCACCAAGCATGGCATTTTAGCTAATGACCATTGAGTGAAAGTTGAAATCGATGCTTAATAGAGACAAACTAGCAGCAAGCACAGAATCAAATGGGGAAGCTCTTGATGGTGGTGGGAGGCTGAGCCAGTGGACCCTATGTGGTTCAGTTCACCACGTCCAACCAAAAATTTCACTTCCGTGATCAAATCTCTCTCTCTCTCTCTCTCTCTCTCTCTGTATTTGTTTTTTTTATGGACACATTCCTTTAACTGGCAAGCCTACCGACAAATGTAGGCCTCTTGACCTGACTCGACCTGAAATCAAGCATCACGAGGTGGCGCGGATCAAGCGCAAAGACAAGAAGGGAAGGAATCTGCCCTCAAGAATTGATGACATGGACACTGGTGTTAGCCCTTGAGAAGCCAAACTTTAACTCTACCGTCTCGCTTTTTCTTTTGGACGGAATGCACTGCCCATCCAATTTACGGTTGGACTAAAATATGTCGACTGGAATGCTAAAACGATGAAAGGTCTCATCTCCAATCCATCTTGATGTCTTTCCGCTAGAGTCTGAAACCATGATTTGAACATGACTAAGAACTCTTGCGGTCGGGCTCCATCACTCGTGAGCACAAGACTAGTAAAAGTTAGGTGCCGAAAGAAAAGGACTGCCGTCCGACCACCTTCGCAGCCAAAGATTAGAAGAAAGCAACAAAGTAGCAAAACCACACCATACGTAATGGAACACCTGTTTGTCTTCTCACTTTCTTTATCATCCCCTTTAGCGTATGTTAGGTAAATATTTGTGCAGCTTGATTCGCTTGGCTTAAAATGTTGTTATACTTGATGATAGCAAAGGAATAGAAGGAGTTGACACGCGGCCACCGGCACCTTTCACTTGCTTAATAAACAAATAGATAGATAAATAAATAAATAAAACTTTGGGTGGGCTTTTAACTTGGAGTGGTTTTGAGGGTCTAATTCGGTGGTATTTTAGAGGGGAAAGAACCGCCGACTGGCCTCCTTTGTCCCTTCCCATCTTTATTTTGTTGGAAGGTCAAAGCAGTGGGAATCCCGTCCATGCTTTCATTGCGGATAAAAAGGACATGATAGTTTTTGACTGAACAGGACGAGGTTGGAGGAAGGTGCCACTGGGTGACAAAATAATGAGGTTGGGGGGTGGGGGGGTGGGCAGAGCCTTTTCCTCATAATAAATATCAAACGGAAACCGGAACGCCTAGTGGAGATCTTTGTCTATATCCAAGTAGTTTTTCCTTCGTAAAAGAGATCTATAGGATTTGGACCGCATTTTTTCATAACAGTATACGTAATCTTGTTGATTGATTTGATAGATCGAAATAGTGATGTCCCTCTATATTTAAGAAACCTTAGCTTGTATAAGGTGAGGTGGATTCCTACATTTTGATTGGTAGAAGTAATGCTGTGCTATCTTTTCGGATATGCTTAAATAATTAACTCTTCTAAAAATAAAAAAAAAGTACAGTAACAAGGATTTTTTACATTGACTTCTTTTTTTTTTTTTAACTTCCTTAGCACATAGAAAATTTCATGCTATTATACAAAGAATGGCATGTAGCAAGAAGAATATTGCAATAATATCATGGGACTCTTTTTGCAAGATTCCATATTATAAGAGGATAATACATTCAAAAGCATAATACTAGTTTTTATGAAAAGATAATGCAAATCTTCTTTTAGTTCTAGGTAATTAGGTGTCTAGATATTCTTTGGAAAACAATGTTAATGGTGAAAGATGCATGCCCTTTTCTCGGTGGACAACATTTGTTAAGTAATTTAGAGCAAGTTGGTTGCTTTCAATTTTCATGGTTGAAAGTATATCATATTAAAGTGTGTCTATAGATGCCATATAAAAGATGCAAGGTTATTTTTAATGCCCTTGCATTGTCATTATCAAGCCAGCTTGCAAATAAAAAGTAATACTATGACAGCAAACGGAGGGAGCTCCAAATTCAACTTTCGCCCTTCCCCCAGTGCTTCTTGATACAGAGGAGTCATACATATCATGTATACTTTTATTCCAAGGTCTGCGATTCCTTTGTTAAAGTTTTTAGAATCAAAAACCTAAACTTGCTAGGGATTACGGATTCAAACATTTGAATATATAAAATAGAAGGTATGGCTTCAAAGTAATTCAGGTGTTCGATTTTATGTAGAAGTTGTTGCAGCTTGACGCATGTTGATGGTTCATTTCATCTGTAGACATTAAAGTAGTATGGCCGGATGTGATACTTTGATTGTTATCTTGAAATGGATCCAGAGAGACAGAGATGCACCAACCAGTCCCTCAACTTGTTGATTAGAAATAGGTAGAGTATGTCCCCCAAACAAAGTCCTACTACTTTTTAACTTGCACGGTACGGTTTAAGCACTATACAACTGGAACTCTACTTCTGGGAGGAGTAGAGAGCCAAAAATAAAATAATAATAACGATAATAATAAAACCTTTGCTCAACTGTGAAGCCATATATAAAATCAGGTGCAAAACATGGCTAACCTTGGCGTTTTTTGTTTGGTTCCGAGAAAACAAAAAAAAAAGTTTTTTTTTTTTGTTTTTTGAAGTAGGTCTCGTAATTGGCCTTAAACGCACCATGTGTCAGATCGCGAGCAAAGGTTTCCACCGACGCTCTCTCCGTCTCCTCGGCACTGGGTGGTTGCGGGACTGACTGTTGGTTCGTGGGCTCCATCGGCGGCTCCCATCTGGATCCGAAATGATTGGCCAACCGCTCCTCGCGCTTGATTTCTTCTCCATTCAACAAAGCACAATAATTAAACATATTGCGCGAGGGGGACTCCCTCGCCCACAAAAACACATGTCCTCTTCTTTCCGTTCCTTTCTCTGAACTACAATTCATGGAAAAAGGCTTCAAAATCGACCTCACCTCGAATCGTCCATTTAAAATCTCTAACTTGGGCTTAAATTAATGTCTAAAGCCTGCTTTTTTAATTTATTTATTGAGAGTATAGCTGTTGTTGATGATTATGATTAAGATATCTGATTGCGATACTGTAAGCTATTATTATTGAAATGTTAAACGGTAAATAAGGATATTTGTTACGGATTTAACTTTTTTTTTTTTTTGGTCTAGATCATGCGTGCTCCATTATTACTTACATAATAAAGCTAGCAAACAAAGATAATAAGTACAAAACTAAAACAAAGCCAAAATAAAATATGATAGAATAGCCAACAACGCACACATAACAATGGACGATAAGAATGATATTTTTATTGGTAATTGAAAAGTTACGGACTGATGCAATTGCTGCTTAGACTACAATTAAGAAGGTAACAATGAACACCACAAAAATCTTTTAAAAAATCAACTCGCTAAATTGTTCTCATCAACCTTTCGTATGATATTTCAATGAGACACCTTTTATATTTCATCCCGAAGATTTCAAGGTATCGAAACTCCTTATCTAAACACTTAACATATGAAAATACCTTAAAATCTTTTTCAAAACAAAAGAAAAGTATCTTTACGATGATTGCACATAATATCTATGTATAAGTATATACAAATGATTAAGTTAGAATTTATTGTTAAATAATTATTTTATCTTTATAAATAATAATTTTTTTTTTTACCATGGGGTAGTTGTTATATCCACTATAAGAAACCGATCACAATAGTTAGCGCTATTGAGGGGCCAAACAGCTTGCAGCTGGCTTCCCAAGCCAGCTAGCTTTACATCTTATTAAACGCGACTAGGAGAACGGTTGACGAAGGCTAATAGCTAGCAGTTGGTCGGTTGTATCAAATACAGTAGTCGTCGTCTCCGTCCTTCTTCCAAACCACACATGTGATGCTTCACCTTTGCATGCCTTCATTTTTATATTATTATCCGGCCCGAGTGCCTTCATGTTAGGTGGGTCAATGCAGTGTGCATGGCAAACAAACGCAGTAATCGTCCGCCAACTTTGGCCCTTCTTAACTGGCACGAATGGCGGAATTATGGCGCTCATCGCGTTTGACCAACCATTTAGATTTCTAGTTTCTACTTTTTTAGTAAAGTCATTTTCACCGTCTTTTGAACGCCAAGTGCTTTAAAAGAATTCCTGAGGTACCAACTGATGATCATAAAAAAAAAAACAATTCAACGATGATACGATACCACGCAAGAAAATTCCACTAGATCCTCCTAACGAAGCAAATAAAGCCGTAATGCACGCATTGATAGCAATGTCGGACGGAAGTCCTGCAACAGAGCTTCCATTTTAGATTGGGGAAAAGTTCTCATGCAAGGCACATGCATGGAAGAATGTCCAATGTTAGAGAGGATAGATAAACTTCTCCACCAATGAGGCCAGCGCAAGGTGAATATTTTGACTGAGACCAAATCCGATTGACTTCAATAACGTCATAATATATAAAGTGACTAAGAAAACCAACTTAAAAGATAAATGGAAAAGGTGACCATAATGAACCTATTCGATGGGTTTGTGGTCCACGAGACAGAAGTGGGAACGATATTAATATATTTGTCGCCACCGGCTAAAAAAACAAGCCCCTTGATGGTGGCAAGATTGGCGGTTCCCATTTGCTGAACTCGCCAAAGCTAATTCATAAAATAGTCATGCAACGGCCTAATGGTTGAATTCGGATATTCTTATTGTGAGCGTAGATGGCATCTGGTTTGGAAGAAGCCATCCGGGAACGATTTGTTGAAATGTACCAAGCACTAGCTCTACATGAACCCCACATGGGAGACCTCAATGAGAACATTGTAGCATTTGTCCTAAGTTATAATTCGTTTAAAATTAGAGATTAGGTGGAAAGAAATCTCCGTCCTTATGGAGGCATCTAGCGGAATCTCCAATCTTGGCTTTGCTGTGTTTGTAGAAATGCCTGAAAAAGACTCTCTCTCTCTCTCTCTCTCTCACTCACTCTCTCCCCAGCTAAACTGCCATCAGTAATCCCGGAATAACCCTCCAACCATTGGGCCTTTCGTCCACGAGCGCTGATCTAAACACGTGCCTGGATCTAGCGTTTAGGTGCGTGGGGGATTGGACTCGTTCTTATTTTTTTTTTTGGCCTTTTGGTTGCCCATAGGGATCGGAAACAGCAACCGGGCCGACGCTTAAGACAACGAGGCATTCGTGCAGCACATGCAGCAATCCACCATGACTTGCGACCGACGATGCACCATCAATGATTTGCCTCCACCGAAGCGAAGGTAGTCTTTTTCTTTTCAAGTTTAGAGAAGGGATTCCACGTGAGATGTTCTTCGTGTCGTTTCTTATTCGTGGTACATCTGAACCAGGAAAGACATATGAACATGGCGGTGGCTAGAATCGCTCAGCTTGAAACGGTGGTCAAAGCATCATCATCCATGTTTTGGATTTGTGGTAGTGGGCCCCTTTGAACCCCTGTTTTGGGCTCTCTCAGTGGGCTGGACTTTGTCCCTCTTGGCCCAGTGGGCTGAGTCGCTTATCTCAATTATAAGACGAAAAAAGAAAAAAAAATAGTAAGTAAGAAAGAAAAGACCAGCATGTATTTGGGTGCAGCAAGGATTTGCATCCAAAATTACTGCAAGTCTTTGCGTCTAAGATACTTCCCCTGCAATCATCTTTCCCTCAGTGGAAGACTCGATTGGAAAAATAAAAAATAAAAAACCAAGCACGCAATTCAGGACTCTTGTCTAGTGTGGACCATTTCGTTAATCCACCATGCATGGACCGAGCCTGCTTGTCCGTGGCTATTTTGGACAAGAGCATTGAATTGCCTAGATCTTTTCAGCGATGAACTTTGTGACAGAACGTGACTGTTAATGATGGTCTTGGCCTGGCCGGGTCCCAGTAAAGCTTCCACCACCATGATTTACCCACATGGCCGAGCAACAGGCAGACCCTCTGAGAAGTCGATCAGGACTCCTTTATCACCACGACTGCCTCAACGCAACGAGGAATGTTTCACGGCCTTCCTTTTACCTTGATACCTTATCTTGGTGAGTGGTGATTGATTTCACTTCGGTACCTATGTGGGAGGTTGTGCTCCACCCTACTCTGGCTTTGGTTCTAAAAAGCAGCTCTGGTTCCCGACAGGTCTAACGCATAAATGTGCACCTGTCGCTAAAATCTCTGTTAGGCCATCGGCCAACAACAAATACGCCAGTCCTCTCACAAGCGTACTTGCATCCACCATAAAACATTCAATAAATAGTTTAACATTAGCATGGTAGGGTAGAGGTGTGGGATAAATGAACCCAGGATGACGAGCACCGACATGGAGTGGTTGTTTCCTTTGGCTTTTTCACGCTCATTTTCATTTGCCTTTATTGTCTTTATTCACGGTGTCTCGCAGGTAAATAATTTTGCAGAGACACAAGCCACCTATTTTTAGTTGAACATTTCCTAGCCCGCATCCATGGCAGAAGCTCTTTGCCCAGAGAAGACAGACTTGCATCTAACCAAGAAAACCAAACCAATCAATCATGTACAGGCGCATCAATTACTACTGAAACATCACTACCGACACCTGTTATGATTCCAAGGCTATCAAAGATGACACCTTCGGTTTATGTGTGAAAAGATTTGAAAGAAATCTGCAAAACTTAGAAGCTTGAGAATTTTTGCGAAACCAAGATATTTGCCTGGGAGGTTTGCTGCGGTTGATGAATGAGTGTGTGAAGAAATGAACACCAAGGAAGCGGAAGAGTCATGCAAATCTTTACTTGGACCTACCATCTTTTATCTTTCCTAAACAGATTCAACTTAAACAATTTGAGCATGATTCAACCAAACTCCCTATATTAGCTCTGTATGTAATGGATGATCAACCAACCTGAAAGCGAGCCACTATAATTTTTTAGACTTGAAGACGGGGAAGATCACAGAAGTGAACAAGTGACAGAAGAGACAAGCAAGCGGAAATGAAAACAAGGAGGTTATTGATAGGATATACAGGATAAGAAAATGAAAAATTTATGATAGCATCAATAGTTCATGATAAAGGTTATCATTAATGAAGATACAACCATCCATGAGAGAGCAAGATTCAAAAACTCAACCCCAATTTTACGAGGATAAGGGTCGTTCGTGATTTAGCTTTTGAGTTTCTGAAACACTCCTTTATGTGTGGCACATTTGCTGTCAAAAATTTTCTCCTCTAAATTTCAACAATCAGGTCAGTGTTTTTCAGAAATTGTCAGGCAGTCATGTACTCCTCAATCCATCAAAGGATGTCAAAGGCCCAGATGAGCCACAGACCATGAGATCAAAGGATGTCAAAGGCCCAGATGAGCCACAGCCCATGATGCTCATGGTCCTAAGATGGTCAATGGATGGTCCATCTGTTGCATACAAGATGATCTAATGAAATTGTTTCAGAGGACATTACATCACTAAATTGTCACCGATCTCTTAAATAGCAATGTTTCACAATTTCTACAGTGCTCATGACTAGCGCAGTCAGAACCTACATCAATCTCTTCCAATTTCTATCAATTTATTACATTTTACACATCTTCAGAGATGCACAGGGCAAAAAGGAAACCCAATAACCAAATAATTGAGTGCAGTTCGATCTAGCAACTAGACACCGTATATAACCACCTCTGCTGCTTTAACATACCTAATATAACGTATAACCAAAGAAGCAATTTAGATTATTTGCACGATATTTCAAATTTTTAGGCTCAATATTTTGTAATTTTATTCTGGTCCCATGGTAATTCAGGATAGTCTCAATAGTTAATGGAGATTGTAAACCCTACTTGAAAGTAGTAAACCGTGCCACGGCAGGTAGATGGGTGAATGAGTGAGATAGCAAAGGGAGAGATCACCAGAACAATAATTTTCAGATGCAGTACAAAAATCCAATACCGATGTCCAAAGGTATTGTAGACAAATCTTGTGAGAGTTTTCATGCCCCCCTTCCCCCTCCTTTTGTAAAGAGATGCTCACTCTAAGACAAGACTTATCTAAAAAAAGTGACAGACTAGAGCTATCTTGCACAACGTTTTATAATTTTTACTGTCTATTACAATAATTATTGATTGATTTAGTTGTTTAACAATGGTATATCTGCGGTCTCTGCACCAAGACCGATAAATAAAACAACTTGGTCTTAATTTCTCAAATAGAATATATTTTTAAAGAGACTGAAAAAAAGAAGTTCAAACATAGCACCTAACAACCTATTTAGAACTACTTTTATTTATTTTTTATTTTAAAAATAAAATTATATAAATTCACATAAAAAAATATTTCATCCTATTATTTATTTGTTTATGTATCACTTTCATTATTTTTAGAAAAATGAAAGAGAGAAAATTTTCCTTTTAATGTTTTCAAAAACTTATTTTTTTTTACCACCAACACCACCTTGTCGTTGTCACCGCCATACCACCACTGCCATTGCCATTTCCTAACATCTGTGCTACCACCATTATCATCACTATCATTGTTACCACCATCTTTACCACACCGACACCATCACTACCGCCACCTCCATCATACCACCATCGTCCCCACGGCCTCAACTACAACTATCACATCGCGATATTTGTCTTTAAAAATAATTAACTATACTAAACAATTTTATATGTTTAAAATTTCAAAAAAAAAAGAAACATTTTTTTATTTTTGCTTTTGAAATAGAAAAAAATTTAAGGTGATGTCTAATGACTTTTTTCTCCCTTTTTTTGCATTTGGGCCGGGGGGGTGGTTTGTGGGGATGATGATAATGATAAGCTTGGAATCCAAACACACCCAGGCTTTCAACTAACCTTGTTTTTTCATGTGCCAGCTAACTTTGCATCTCCACACAGACAAGTCAATATTGTGCATCTTAAGCACCTTGGCAGCATTTTTCTGATACGAGGTAAAGTTGCATGGAAGAAAACCATCTATTCCAAAACAAGATTTTTATTTTTTTTCATGTGTATTTCTCTGATTTTTCCCACTTTAATGTTTGCTAGCTCATTTTCACATTTGTTAACTTTTGAATTATATTCACTCTTATAGGCAATATTTGATTCCCTCATATTTATTTCACTAGAAGAAGCATGCTTACGTGCAATCCTTAATAGGAAGGATGAGTGAATAATGGTTCATTAGGTGAACTGCAAGTAGTTCAGGAAAAAATTGATGATGATTTGAAATTTGTTCTCTGTAATCTGCATCACTCTGCTTTTTCTGCTTCTTTAAAGGATGTCTTTTGATTAATCTGTTCTCTTACATGTCTGGAATCTGTTCTCTGTAATCTACATCAGTCTGCTTTTTCTGCTTCTTTAAAGGATGTCTTTTGATTAATCTCCTGCAAAGAAGGCTTATATATTTGAAATTTGTTTCACATGATTTGAAACATCCCAAGAATTGATCACTGTACACCGAAATACAATGCCTTTTCCCATAAACATGACTAAAAATCCATTCAGACATGAGCAGTCTGGCAGTCAAGCCAACAAGGTTCCAATTTCCACAAGTATCAATTTCCCTGGAGTCTTAAGTCTGAGAGGTTTTGATGCCCATCATCCATCATGCTTGTGCTATGCATAAATATCTTAACAACACCAAAATTTAATGCCTTCACCCATAAACATGACCAAGAACTCATTTGGACATGAGCAGACTGGTAGTCAAGCCTACGAGGTTCCAATTTTCCACAAGAATCAATTTCCCTTCAGTCTCAAGTCTGAAAGGTTCTGATGCCCACCCACCATCATTTTTGTGCTATACATAAATATGAATTTTACTACACCACGGAGAGATATTCAGAAGGTCAAACTCCAATTTTCAGATATTCGCATGCATTTAATTTTAGTGGTAAATTTGCTGCCAGAAAAAAATGTGTCAAATGTACACCAGTTTTTTTTGTTATATATGGTTGCTAAGCTAGAGGTTCAAGTTTAATAAAAGATATAAAGAACCTACATCAGTGTGGCACCTGAGTACCTTATTGCAGTAACAATATGATAAACCCTTATCTAAACTGATGCAAACTTAAATGCTATGGACATAGATATATGAAAATATCTATCAGGCTTAGGAATCAAATTACATCCTATTCTAATGCAAAGAAGAAGCTTGACATAGATGCCTACATGCCACTTGCTGAAATCAGATTCTGGCAATAGCTTTTTCACACATAGATGCCTAAATGCCACTTGCTGAAATCAAATTTGGGTAATAGCTTTTCACAAACAAAGCATATGATCTTGCAGCAAAAGTATTAAAAATTACCATGATTCTTTAAAGGATGCAAAACAATGGATCTTCATTCGCCCAGGTGATTATGCTACAATTGCTGTCTATGTCCAGTCGTTTTTCCTGTTTCTTGCTTGTAGATTGTGTATGCCAGTTTTTCAGTTATGGTAAGAATTGAAGGCTTGGGATTTATTGATTAGCTACAAGATTTTCTAGAACCAAAGAAATAGGGCTGACAAGTCTGCAGAAGTTGTAGATCTGATTAAACTCACACAAAACAAGTTTTAGACAGATCAAGGACTAAAATAGGTGTTGAGTAATGGTTGCAAAATGACTGCTATGAGAGAATGGTAACAAGAGTGGAAGGGTGCTTGCTTTAGACTGTAATATGGCAGAAATGAGGAAAAAGAAAAGAAAGAAAACAGAAGCGTAACAAGGAGATATTTTCTAGAAGGAACAAAAAAAGAAAGCACAATATTCTCACACCAATTCCCTAGGAAATCAACCCCTAGGCTTCACACCCATATTCCATATAGCATACACAAAGTAAAGAGAATGATTACTTTGACTTCATTGATAAAAAAATTGTATACAATGTTGATGACAAACCTTAAAATAAAACAAGCCCTAAAAAGGCATGGTACTGTAGCATTACTATTCATGCTATAGTACTGTGAACAGAAACCTGCCCCTTAACTCCTAAAATGCTCTCTTAGCTCTTTAATAGCATATATGACTAAGCTAGACACTTAAATTCAGTTACTTTCACATTATACTAAACAAAACATGGTTAAAACAGAGAATATAATTAAAAAAAAAAAAATTGATGCCAGGATCCAAAACTTGGAAAATTCAATGATGCTCAATGATAATCAGGAAGCTCTGATCATGGGGCTAGATCACCCAAGTAAATCTAAAGGCTCAGATATTTCTTTTCTTGCTTAGTGTAGATTCAGAATTTATCTCGATCCTCAACAAGTACGCTGCTTGAGTGACTTGCTTAGGCTTCAGTCCTTCAACCAAACTTTCAAGTGCTAAGTTGGTTGAGTATACTTAGGCTCTATTTGATTCCCGAGGAAATATTAATAAACCTGAATACAATACACTTTTCCGGCTTTATTCAAGTTTATTTAGCCAAATGAATTGGCTCTTGAATAAAGCCCCGATAATGAGGGGCATTTTTAGGATTTCAAAAAACTGAAAAATACCTTTTTAGTATGTATTCAGTTTTAACCTATTAAAACTATTCAAAGGGAGGGGACTGGATAGTTTTAGCTGACTAACAAGGAACAATTCCATGCTCAAATAAATTATTGAAATGTACTGGTTAAAATTATTCAAGAACCAAATGCAACTTTAGGATAGTTCAGTAATCAAGTTCATGGGTTAAACTTGAGCATCAAATCCAATACCAAACACAAATTTGCCTGAGTATTAATTGATTATACACAGACAATTTTGCCAAATGACATCAAGTCAAATCTCCTGAATGCCCATTTGGCAAGCGTCTAGTTCACATCCTTGTAATCTTTAAGAATTTTTTCTTGTGAACTAGCACTTAGATATGATTCCAATAATCACACTATAGTGTCAGGCCAGGTTAATTTGGGTTAAACAGAAGTAATACATCTCTCTACTCAAGCATCATCTTTCTGCCATGACTTGTCTTCACACTTGTGCAGTCTCATTCCAAGATCTATAAAAGCATGATTACTCAATTCAAAACCTTTGAAGAAGTCTGAGAGTCCAACAAAGAGAGCTGGTCCTTGCTCATCTGGTCAGCAAGTCTTGCAGACAGGAAGTAATCAAAGTTCAAGACAATTTAGCCTATGGAAGAGATGAACAGTTACTTTTCATATGTGGTTTTTTCTCAACTATTCCTATGCCACACAAACCTATATCTATGCTACAGTTTTTTTTTCCCCCCTCTTTCTTTCCCCTGAGTTTGCATCGTCCTAACATTGGGTTTTCCGATCACTTATGTCAAGGTGTGTTTGGCATTATGACAAACAAGTATTCTGCATTATATTTCGAGTGAGCATACATGAAACATCACCCTGCTTTGCTGTTTTCTCCCGGAGCCCGATAGTTAGTATATTAAATATCAAACAAATAGTGTCTAAGGCAACCAAATCACCAATGTGAACATCCAAGAACAGGCCAAATTAGATTAAATAGACAACAGGGCATCCGAATTCAACAAAAGCAAGAGGATGGAGTTTTTTAAAAGAAGGAAAGCAAGAAAACAACCACCGACCTACAGAGAAGATAGCAACAAAGAAAAAGGCAGCGAGGGGAGAAGGATAGAACACCATCTTTCAGAGGGCCTTGAGCATGTCCTCGGCGCTGCTGAAGGTGAAGGCCCCGCCCTCTTCCAAGTTGAGGACCTTGACCACCCCGTCCTCGGCCAGCATCGCGTAGCGTCGGGAGCGGACGTTCAGGCCGGCAGGCTTGTCCCGGAGGTCGAGCTCCACCCCGAGAGCGCGCGTGAAGTCCCCGTTGCCGTCGGCGAGCAGCAGAACCTCGTCCCCGACACTGAGGTTCTCCTTCCACGCCTGCATCACGAAAGCGTCGTTCACGGAGACGCAGGCGATGGTGTCGACGCCCTTCGCCTTGAGCTCCCCGGCCTTCTCCACGAAACCGGGAAGGTGTTTCTGGGAGCAGGTCGGGGTGAAGGCCCCCGGCACGGCGAAGAGGATGGCCTTCTTGCCCTTGGTGAGCTCCGAGACGGTCATGGTCTGGAGCTCGCCGGCGGGGTCGAAGTAGGCGAGGGTGGCGTCCGGGAGCTTGTCCCCGACGGCGATGGTGGTCGTCGCGGCCGGGGCGGTGGCGGAGGCGGAGATCCGCCTGATCGGGCGGTGAAGGCAGCGGAGGGGCCCGGGGGACGAGACGAGGCGGGGGATAAAGGCGGTGGAGACGGGGCGGAGGCGAGCGGCAGAGATGGGGGCGAGGAGCTTCGCGGCGGCGGCGCTGGCGCAGGTGAGGGAGGCTGCGACCATCTTCTTCTTCCTTAGGTTCGGGTGGAAGGAGAGTGTGTGAAGGGGTTCAGATGCGATAGAATTCTGAGCGGAAGAGAAGAAAAAGGAAGGGGACGGCGGAGCTTGCGAGGGTGAGATATGGGAGGCGACAGACGACGGACGGGTGGCAGGCGGACGCACGCACGGGCTTTGTCGCGGGTGCGAAGATGCGGTCGAGGTCGAAAGCCGGGCACGACGCCTCGTGCGTTGGACGGTTTGGATTGGCAGGCGGAATCGCCCCATGCCCGGAGAAATCTACAAGCCGTTGGACCAACGCCCAATTCAATCAGTCAATATTTTTTAGGGATATTTCGTTAGTAAAACAGAAAAAATCTCGGATTTTTTTTTCTTTTTTTTTTTTGAGAAATTAGACACCAATCCACCACTCGGGCGGCGACAACATGATATTTTTCTTTTTCTTATCTATTTTTATTTTTTAAACTAAGAACAAAATATATATATATATATATATACATATATATATATATATATATATGAATTTATTCATATTAGAAGCATCTAGAATTCAACCTATACGTTACGTTCTATATGGTGAGAGAAAGCTTCTGATTTTAATGACATTGTTACATGATATACTAGAATGAGAGATTAAGAAATCATGACTCTCCTCCACTCTAATAGTATTGGGCGTATGCTCATGCAATTATATTATATTTGTTGAGAAACATCAATTTGAGAATCATTCATCCCACCTTCATACACTTGGTAGATCACCTTACAATGTCCATTCTTTATTTTTAACGGATTGTGCAATGATGAATCCATGCTTCAATTATCTAATAATTAGCTTAATCTATGAAACCATATATTCATATGATGGTGTAAATATATGAGATTGTAGAATCGAATCAAAAATTTATTTTGAACTATTTGTCAGTGTGATAGTTATTATAACTAGATGCATTGGAAAGTTCCGACAAACAAAGCTAGCTTTCTATAGGTAAAGATGACTCGATATAAAGATATTTTTATATATAAGTTTACCATATATTAAAATAATAAATTTTAAAAAAATGCTTGTGAATACATCTAATAGCTTAAAAACTTAAAAAAGACATGAAATAAATTGAAAAGGAAATCGTAACAAAAAAAATGTTACTGAAATCATTTACCCTAAAATACAAATGGAATTCCTAAAAAAAATGAAAAGGGAGGCAGATTTTTTTTTTTGGAGTGGAACATGAACCTACAAAAATGGAAAGGGTCTGTTCAGAAACAATAAAATGATATTGTCATTTGAATCTTGATGAAATAATACATCAGTGAGAGGTTAGTTGAATAAGTTCAGTAAATTTATTTTTTTTTATAGGTAAGGAAATAAAAACTCATCTTATTTTATGTTTTTTGAAAAATAAAAGAGAAAGGCCCTTCCTGCATTAGAAAAATAAAAACCTGTTTTTTTTTATTTTTTATTTTAAAAAGGACTCGATGCCTCAAGGGACTGATAAATTGTCTGTCTTGGTGCATGCACGTAATTAGAGAATTGAAGGAAAATGTATAGAAAGTATGCTATTTGGTAAATAAAATTAGCATATTTACATGTGAAAGCAAGTATGAAAAAAAAAAAAAAAAGTCGGGTTTGGTGTTTTGAAACTAATGATATAGCCATTAAAAATATGTATGAACGATGAAATAAGATATATATAAATTCTTTTATTTGGAGGGTGTTAAGAATATAACTAAAGTTTAAATGAATATGGGAATGCTTTTTCGAATAAATATTTTGATCCAACAAGTCAATAACCCCCCATTTTTCTTTTTCTTTTTTTTTTTAAAAAAGGTAAAATCAGGAAATCAAGCGGTCATTGATGAAATTGTAAAGAGATTAATATTACTTACTTTAGGGAGAGAAAAAAAATGGAATATTAATCCTATGAGTCAATAACCTTCCTTTTTTTATTTTCAAAATTAAATTATTTTTATCATCAAAACGGGATAGATAAGGAAGTCAAATATTCATTGATGATTTAAAAATATTAATTTTTTTTTAATTAGTAGAACAGGTTAAACTAGGAAATCAAGCAACCATTGATGAAATTTTAAAGAGATTGAGATTTACTTATTTTAAAAAAAGAAATAAATGAAGTTATAAAGAGATTGACATTCATTTATCGTTTTTTAAAAAAAATAAGATATGCTATTTGATATCCGTGTTGATTTTGTTTTTCAGAAGGGATAAATCAGGAAATCAGGAAATCAAGCAGTCATTTACGAGATTGTAAAGAGATTAATATTTAATCCAACGAATCAATAACTTCCTTTTTACTTTAAAAAATATCCTGTTGATTTTTTCATTCCCATCTCATCCTCATTCACGGGGATAGAATTTTTTCTATCCCCATTCTCATTTGCATGAGAAGAAAAATGCTTTCATCCCCATCCCATTCGAGGTAGGTTCCTATGAAAATCAAAGAAAATAAAAAAAAATTGTCATCTTAGTAATAATTGTATATGGTGTCAGAAGTTGGACCATACTTAAGCTTAAAAGTATCCAAAATTTCTTTGGCAGTGTCATGTTCTTTATAAAGTAGAATTAAACCATCTTGCAATGAATGCTTTAGTTAATGCATAATCCTCTTCCCTTTTTTTTTAAATTTCAAAATGACTATGTCATTTTCATCAGCCTTTTTACGGCTTGGGTGAAGTGATGGTGTAATATGTTTTTCATGAATTAATATAGAGGATATTTTTCTTCTCAACTTATAGAAATTTACGCTCTAAAAGGGTATAAACTACCTTTATTAGCCATGTAGGCTATTAATAATAAATGCTACTATATTAAACTATGACTGTAATATATATATATATATATATATATATATATATATATATATATATATATATATATATACATATATATATTATAACTCAAAATAAATGACTCGCTGCTTGGGTGTGCTTTGCAACTCTTTTCTCGTTTTTTGCTTGGAGTAATGGCAGTACCTGTGAAATATTTAGGCAGTTTTTGCCCAACCAGTTTATCAAACTACTCCGTACCCACCGGCACGCCTACGGTCCAAGAGTGTTTTGAAACCAGCATGCTGTCTTAGTTCTTATTTGTTATCCGCGATTGAAAGGTGCATCAAGCACCGGAGGGCCGACCTTGGTTTTCTAGGGTGTAAGCAAGGGTTATATTTCCAATTTTAGCATGGCCTGGACATCTTATTTTCTATCGAAAATAGATTTTCAATTTGCCATCGTAGTAGTAGCCCATGGGCTATCATAAATTAGCCCATGGGCTATCATAGGAGTCCAACTACCAGCATCCGCCACAAGAGAAACCAGTGCCTCTCTCAGGCCCCGCTAAGGGGGGGATTCTTCCCTCTGGCAGCAAATTACACGCGAGTGGTGGTTGAAAAGACCTGTGCAGACCGGAGCCCAACCAACCAGCTTGCCTCTAAAGTTGTAGGTGGCCCCAAACCATGGAGGATCTGAAGCCGGCCTTGTAAACATAAAATATTCTGAGATATCTAACAAGCCAACGCTGCTGGAGAAGAGTAGCGTGATTTAGGGTCTTCTCAGGTCTAGCCTTGGCCCGATGCTCACAGCCAGGTCGTGCACCACGACTGCAAACCTCGTTTGCCAACGTATTTATTTATTTATTTTCCTTGGTGAGAGCAGTCTGATTTCGAAAAGAAAAAACCAAATATAAAAATATCAACCTCAAAAAGCATCAAAGCTTTAAAACGTTTCGTAGCAAAATTGGATTTAACAACAACAAATGGCATTACCGGTCTCCGGACCTGCCAGTGAAACTTAAAGCAGAACCAAGTTCACATCAACCCTTTCACGCCACAACCACGACCTCTTCGTTCATTCCCTACCTAGAGTACTACAAAACCGAGGGTGGTGTGAGATTCCCTTACTTGCCACCGCTGTGCTTGGCTTTGGCATGAGCCTGAAGAGCATTTTCAGAGCCAAAAGTTCTGGAGAGAGACCCAAAAAAAAAAAATTAAGACCTATTTAGACACCCATTATATATAAGAACAGAAACGGTGAATCTTAAAAAGACAAATGGCGTGGGACGTACTTGGAACATGACTTGCAGCTCACTGACCCAGCGGATTTAGGGGTCTGCTGCTTCAACTTGTCACTGCCTGCCGGTATTTTCCCAACCTGCTTAGGTGGTGTTGGTGTTGCACCTCCTTTCTTGCCATCAGCACCTGTATAAAATAAATTTCAATGAAATGATAGCAGTATTGCCATAATTATTGAAAATTTTCAACTATCAACACTTTTCCATCCACAAAACGACCCTGTCAATCATGGTTCCAATTATTATATTAACAAAAAAATTGTAAAAAATTATTAATAAAAAATGTGGGGCAAATTTGCCAAACATTCACTACAAAATTAATGATCACAGGTTAAAAAAAGTATGGCAACACTTCTTGTGATTGTTGTCTGTGGTGGTGGTTTTTAACTATCATCATAATTCTCACCACCCCTATAATCATTGTTACTAGTCAAAAATATTCATTTTGAACTTATTTCTAATTTTTAAATAACCTAATTCTTTTTGAACATTTCAGCAAAAATGTCTCCATTTTTGTTAACCTTCAGGCTTATCCGTTCCCAGCACTCGTGTCCCCAGTTATAACAAGCACCGACCTATGAGGATACAACAATGAGCATTTTTCACGACCATGCATTGATATGAAGACCGAAGATAAATAAACAGCAACACTAACCTGTTTTCTCCATCTTTGCCTTCTTCGCTGGATCAGGTGTCTTTGAAGGTGAGTTGGCTGGTCTCTTCTTGCCATTTTCAGCCTGCACAGTGAACCGTAAAATGAATAATAATACTTACGGCAACAAAAACAAACTAATACAGTTAAAAGAAGGATCAAATCTAATCACCTTCTTGGGAGTAGCTTCATCTTCCTCCTCTGAATCCTCATCCTCATCCTCATCTTCATCATCACTGTCACCCATTGCTTCATCCATATCCTGAATCAGAAACGTATATATTAGTAGGATGTCAGAATCTAAAGAAATTATTGTTGTAGAGAGCCCATCCAGGTATGATATAATAACCAATGCTTGACATTTAGTTTTATGAACTCAAAAATAATACTAAGTGCTTTGAGTTCCAACTCTTCCTTGACATGTCTAAAGAAACAAGGGAACATATAGGATATTGATTATGTTGCTAAAATGATGGTGCTCCAGGCATAACAAAGGTACCACGAACAAGAATTGCACAAAGGCAGATGTTGATTGATCAGGAAAAAGTAAGTAAAACATCTTACAGACCTCATCTTCATCAGATACTTCATCAGAACCATCTTCCTCCTCATTCTCATCATCCTCATCTGCCTTCAGTTTATCAGCCTTTACTGATTCCTCTGTCTTAGCTTTGGGCTTAGCAGCTGCAGCAACCACCTTACTGCCAGCCTTTCCAGTGGCAGGCTTGCCCTGCTCAGCATTGGCATAGACTTTGCCTGATTATAACAATTGCAATGCATATAAAACAAACCATCAGCCAAAGAACAGAGAAGCAGGAAGGTAAAGACATAAAAGTTAATATCATAAAATAAAGTTTACGAAAATGGAGGGGCAGTGCAACAATTTTGACAATTAAGGTTACTAGTAATCAATATAAAATTTATTTATCATGATTACAATGAAGTTACTCTATTTCAGCTTCAGCAAGGTCATTAAGAAATCAAAGGAGCAAATGGCTTAACAACAGAGGAAATGCTTCTGGGCTCCCATGCATGCGACTGCACATATTAACACCACCAATTGAGTGTTCTTCGAGTCGGCACCTGACATGGTCATACCCGTCAAGTACCTGTCAGGCTGTACTAGTAGAAGTATCACATGGAAGGCACTGCTAGAGGATTAACACAACAGGAGTCCAGCTATTGATATTCACAGAATAAGCACTGTTGATGAATTCACAGACAGTAAATATGCCAATGATGTGTGGTGTTTCTCATAGCCGAAACACTAATCCCATCCATACGCCTAAAAAGCTGTGATCTCAACAATTGTCTGGGATTAAACAAAATTGTTTTCCCATGGACACTCCTATGAGTCTCAATTATCCACAACCAGATGTTCGCCATTAGTCCTGTCAAATCAATTTCAACAAGCCCTATAGAATCACATAATCATAAATACCTTAAAAAGGTAAGCACAGCACTTCATATAGGCCCTACTAAAATTACTTCTTATCAATTACAGTTGAAAGCATACATAAACCATGATGACATTTAATTTCAGGAAAACCATACCACTTATTATTTTGACATTTTGCATCTCCTCCTCATCCTCAGAATCAAATTCATCATCTGCAGATATTATGGAAAAACAAAGTCATTACATCTTGTAAAGGGAATCTCAACACCCCCCCCCCCCCCCCCTCCTCCTCCCCTTCCTTGTTAGAGGGGGTGACGGAATTGCTATAAGAGATTACCTGAAGAGTCGTCAGTGATCGAGAGAACAAAATGATATGGTCAAGGAGATCAAAAAAAATAAATTTTTAATTACGACCAATAAATTGATTGAACACAATACTTCCCAAACAAAGGAATTGCAAGTAAAAGGAAAATCAGAAGGATATCCAAAAGCATCGTGCATGACCGTCTTGTACCCACAGAAATGCACACTGGCATTCTTTGAGCTGTGAGACAATTCAAATTCTTTCTCAAACACCAAGTCATACGAAATCTGGGCACATTTTTCTGCAGAGAGAGTTCCAAGGACTAGCTTCTGATCATTGGTTTTCACGAAGATTGGCACATTTTCAGCTCCTTTATCCTTCTTAGTTACTCCAAGTGATGCCTAGATAGAATCAAGAAACATTACATGAGTTCAAGAATTATACGATGTGAGGTCATAAAAAAAAGAAATATAACACAGCAGCAGCAGCAGCAGCAACGACCTGCGACAGATGCAAATATTTGAGATCCCCAGGGTCGCACTTGACAGTTTCCCCAGGTTTGACTTCCACCCCTGAAAATTTTTGCAGATAAATTAGAGAAAATAATAAAGTAAAACTAGAGAGGAGTGAAGGGTATAAGCTCATCAAATATACATCATAGAAAGAATAGGAATAATATTTGCCCATTCATGACCGCAAGATTCACATCAACCACAATGCTTAAAACAAGGGTGGAAAGAAGAAGAATAACACCGAAGTGATTCCCACGAAATAACCAAAACCCTTGAAATAAATTTCTGAGTCATGGCTTCGTTACCAGCAAGACTATATTCTATTACGTAGCATACATGTTTGATGCTTGGTATGAGCAAAATATTAAACTGAAATAAGAAAAATAAATCTTCTACACGAACAAAATGTGTCAATATCCCCACACCGAGTCGAACCGGGTGTTAAACGAGAAGTCTTAGAGAAATTAAACAGAGAGTGAGGGCAAACCAAGGAGAGACAGCAACGCCAAGAATCAAAGAAAAAACAGCATGGAAACATGAAATAGATTTAAAAAAAGGGAAAAAGAAAAAAGAAAATGGAATAACGACGGCTGCCGGTCATTGAAACCTAATCGATCGTCGGTAGAGACAAATAAGCCAAGAAAGATCATAGAATAAACACCTACAGGATAGAGGGAAATAATAATAACAGCATAGAGAAAAACCAACATAGGTCGAAGCCAGAGAGCGGGCTTCACAGTAGAGAAGAAAAGGTAAAGCAATGACGGGAAGCTCCCCATGATCATGCTCTGGATAACAGAAAAATGGAAGCAGAGAAGCGCGAGATACGAAAAAGAGAGCTAGAATAAAATGGAGGAGAGCGCTTACCCCAGAACTCCATGGATAGACCGAGGCGGAGGGCAAGAGGAGTCTTCGAAGAGAGAGAGAGAGAGAGAGAGAGAGGAGACGGGAGAAGCGGATGGAGAGGATTTATTAGAACACGAGCTAGGGTTTGGAGCGCCCCAGTGGAACCACGACTAGATGATCTCAACCGTCCGTAGCGCTCTTTGAATCATCCGCAGCTGCCGCCATCCATCCATCCAGTGTTCCTGCGCTTGCGGCGGGGGCGGGGCTGTCTTCTCGAACCCTCTCGCTTGAATCAACCAAAAAGAAGGCGGAGATGCGTGGAGACCTGATGCGTAGTCGATCAGCGCGCGAATCTTGAGGCTGAGCGCTGCATGGAATGATGTGATTTCAGTATTATTACAAAATTTTCCAATATGGGTCGACATCACGTCAAATACAGGCCTTTTTTTATTTATTTATTTATTTATTTATTTATTTATTTTTTTCTCTCTGCCGAAGAGGCGCGACGGTGTGGAAGAAAAGAGAGAGAGAGAGAGCATCGACATTCCGGATGCGATCTATGGCAGGGAGTGGTTCACAACAGAAAGCATAAATCTGAAAAGCAACCGTACAACAAGTCGGCTCCAGGTGAAAACTTGATATCCAATTCAAAACAAATATGAATGAAACAAATGGAATCCCAAATCACGGTGACAAATTTTTTTTTTTTTTTTCAAATATGAAACGTTATAGTTACAGCTGTTATTACGGACAAAAAGGGTGACTCGTTTTATCTATTTACAACTCTTGTGCGCTGGCATTGCAAATGAATTAGGTTAGATAGGATCGAATCAAATTATACTTGAGTTCGATCTATTCTGATTTTATATTTGAATATTGATTATAAATTTATATCTAATTCATTTGCTAAATGAATCGGATCAAATTAAATAAATTTATGAAAAAAATTTTAGACCAAACAGATCATTCAGATCTACTTCAAAATATTATATTTAAGTTAATATATATTTTTTTTATTATTAAAATTTATTAATTGATAATCAAATATAGATTCATTAAAATTTTAAATAAAATTTTAAAAAATCAATTTAAACTTAAATTTTTATTCAAAAACTTTTAATTCTATCAAAGTAAACGATTATCCTTAAGCTTAAAAATTATAATATATTTAAAGATATTATTAAAAAGAATCCATCAAACTATATAACAAAATATAAATATTTAGATATAATTAGAGAAAAAATATGGAAAGAGATCTAATTGTTAGATAAAAAGGAGAATTAGTTTAAATTATAGTACATTCAATGAATTTATAAAGATAACTAAAGTAAAAAAATAATATTTATATAATTAAAATTTATAGATCAGAATAAATCGAGTTTGGGTTAGATCTGATCAAAATATATAAGATATAGATCTGATGTAAAATTTAGATTGGGTCTAATTTTTAAATCTAATCCAATCCATGGATCTGTAAATAAGGATTGGATCTGATTTAATAGGGTTAGGACCGGATCGGATCATAGATCGATTCGATCCAACTATAGCCTTATATATTAGATTGCATTATACCTTGAAAACTTACTTGATCATAAATCACCCACATATAGGTGCATAAAGAAAGTATGACATAAAAAATTCAGTTGTGCGATCAATATCCCCTCTTGATCTCTCTCGCCTTTCCTTCCACCATTTATCTTGAACATTTCTCATTTGTATAAAAAACCATAAGGGCATCATGACCATCCAAAGGCACCCTAACATTTTATTTTTATTTTTATTTTACTTTTTGGTTTTTTAGTTAGTTGGAAGGGGTTGTTAGAATTAACGACTGTTCAAGAATCCTAGCTAATTTATAGTCCATTGGGCTAGATTGAGGGAAAAGTCCACCTCACGGTATTGAATCTTGAGCCCAGCAGGCAACATTTCACCCTTATATCTGGAATGTTCTTATGATGACCCGAGTTGTTCGGTAGTTTAATTTATAGTCTAACTCAATTGAGTAGACATAATCGGAGGCTGAGTCCTAGTGCCTAGCTCCATCTTGAATGATCTTATCGAGTTGTTCAGTAGTTTAATGGCATGACCGGTAATTTTTGCGACACCTAGGTTTGCTATTATGCTGGAGTGGCGTGGAGAGAGAAGTCTCCTCTTTGACCTCATTCGATTATAAATTAAAACCACCCCTTATTCGATTTGATCTATATCGTCATTGATTCATCTCCCCTACTTTGAGTAATAGCCACCTCTCTGAGCCTCAGCTGAGTTACCATCGCCAGTCATCATGCCTTTAAGCTTTCTAGTAGCATCCGATTTTGATCTTTGCACATCAATGAATGATATTGATCTTAACCTAGATAGTAAAGCATTTTTTTTCAATCATTTAATGCACAGGCTAGAAAAGAGAAAAAGAAAGAGTTAGAAAGACTTGAAGATGATCTTCTGGAACCTTCGATACTCAAGTCAACCCAATATTTTTTAATAGAGGAAGAATGAAAAAAGCCCATGAATCCCATTACATAGTGCTTCAAAGCTTTCAAGAGAGCTTTTAGGAGTTCAGGATTGGATCTGTTTTACCCGTGGTCTTGAATTACTTTTGTTGGCTTTATAGTAGAATCCTTACTTAAGTTATCTTGAATTACTTTTATTGGCATTATAGTAGAATCCTTACTTAAGTTAGCTACCCATTGAGTGACAACATTGATAAACTATTTATCTATCGCTTTTGGTAGAGTTTCCTCTAAATAAGAGTTGATAATCCCTCATGGATTAAATAATTGACTCCTACCCAAAGTATTTCATGCTTTTGATGGGATTGGTTTTTAGATTCAAATGGAATGGAGGCTTTGATGGAAGTTACTTTTAATCAAAACTTTCTATTTTTTTTAAAAGGATACGTGAATGGCTACTTGACGAAAGTTATCTTATGGATTAGCTATCTCATACTATATTACTTTCTTTATCCACTATATGCAGTGATTCATTCATCCACATCATACCATTGTATTGCTTATTGTGTGCCGACATCTTATGGATTGGCAAGCTCATACTAAATTAGTTCTTTCATCTACTACAGCATATCATTGAAGTTTTAGAGATAATATCTTAAGCTAATTCTCTATTCTTACTCCTCATTTTTATTTTGTCATGCAAGTGATGACGATCTACGTCCGCTCATCTCTCTACCAAGCTATATGTTATTTTTTATTTTATTTCGCGGGCACGTTAAGTTAACTTTATAGTGCAATTATTTCTTTAAATAATTTAAAAGAGCCTCCGCACGCCATTCATATAATAATATTTTTTATGGAGGCTTTTTTATTAAGTATTTTTAAATTAAAAATAAAAATAAGTGAAGGCTACGCCAAACAAATCCGCCGTATTCATGGCGGAGTCCTATCAGTAATCTACAACGGGCCATTTGAGAAAATAAATTTAACATCCTCTGGTGACCACCTTATTAGAATCGTTTGCTGAATAATTATCAGAACATTAATACTAAGTGAGTGGCATGCCTAACATTAGGCAGGTTGGATTGGACGCGGGCTCTCGATTGTAGGTAGATGAATAGATTCGGTTTTGGTCAACCCCATCCAATCTTTGCCCTTCTCAGGCTTTATTTGGATTGGTTACCCTTCCAGAGATTGTTTGAGAGTTGCTAGACTAACAGCTATCCCGGACAGGCCTTGTTTGGTTTGGCTGATGAGCGTCGGTTAGGATTGGCTGATGACGGTCAATTACGTGAAAGACTGTAGGCCAATGGCCGGTACGTGCGCAAAAATAAATAAATAAATTGAAAAAATTTATAGCTTCATGCACCAGAGAGCGAAGGCAGAGAACAACCCAGAGGGATCGCATCCATCAGCTTTATGGTTTCATACAAACTTGTTGACGAACTTTAATCCCTCCTTATAACAACAACAATCGACCAGTTAACGCCACAATTTCACCCGACCCCGAACAAACAACAGGTGGCGGCCGGCCAAATGGGGCTGAGGATAGATTCCAAAATAATAGCAGAAATAGTCATTTGGAAGCAGAAGCTACAGCAAGAAATCCATGAACCTAAGCCAAGGGATGGTAATCTTCATCTTGGACGCCTTCTGAGCTTCTTTAGCACAAGAAGAGACGCCCGAGGAGGAGGAGGAGGAGGAGGCCGTCGCTGCGTCTGAATTAGTCGGGACGGGCTTAGGACAGAGGAAAAAGTTCCTGGAGCCCAACCCACTCAGCTTCTCCTTGGGATCCAAAGCTGTATCAATCACCACCACAGAAACAGAGGATATATTTAGATGAATCTTACCATCTATGCAGTAGACTAAAACAACGGAAGCCTAGATTCAATTACGAGAATTTCGTTCTTACATTCGAGGCTGAACTGGGAGTAATGGAGACCGAAGGCCGAAGGCTCCGTGGTGGGAAGCGGTGGCCGCCTCCTTTCCTTGACGTACTGCCTCGCCACCACCGCCACGAGGTCCCCGACGGCCCACTCCGTCGACGCCATCACCTGCACCGGACCCAGGCTCCTCTGAACCGTCACGTTCACCAGCACCTTCGCCGGCATCCTCCTCTCCGCTTCGAAGCTCTTGTCGCCACCCTTCCCCAGCCTCTTCGCCTCCGGCGATGCTCCTCCTGACGCCGTCATCCCCGTTCTCCTGCCGGCGAGCAGCTCCGGCTGGGTCTTGGGCCGCCGCATCTGGCGGTGCTCCACAGGGGATTCCCCTGCCGCCGCCGCCGTCGCCGCCCGCCCATGGAACGACGCCGACCTCTGTGGCGGAGGCTGCAAGTTCCTCGCTCCTCCAGCCCGCTCGTCCGGCCTCCGGCGTAGGCTTCTCGTGTGGGAGTAGTTCGTGGCGGTGGTGCTGGTCGGCGGTGGAAGCGGAGCCATGGGTGGTGGTGCTCTCTGTCTTCCAGCCTTGTGTCTACAATTATAGCCACTACCTAGGGCCTACCTAGGAGGGAAGAAGTTTTGAGCCCCCTCAGGCGGTACGGAAGAATCGGCGCCGAGAGAGAGGAGCGCCGGCGCTCAGCCTCCCCTCTACCGTCACCACGCATAACCAACCAACCAGGAGGGAGGGAAGAAGTTATATATATATATATATATATATATTATATGATTCCGAGGAAACTAGTGGACTAATCGGGAGAGCAAGAGAGGAGGATCGCAGGGAGCGACAAAGAACAAGCGAGCCCGGAAACGGCAGCGATGGGGCGAGGATGAAGGGCAGCTCTAACCCCGCTCTTATCTGTTCACGGTGAAAGCGAACCGGGAGAGGAGAGAGAGAGAGAGAGAGAGAGGGGAGGACCCACCGACCGCCGATTTTTCGTCATCTCTCGCGCATTATTTTTCTCGACCAGACCGGCTGCCGCAGGTGAACACGTACAAATTTGCGTATTATTGGGCGGCAAAGTTGAGAGGCTTGAGGATCGGCGAGTCAGGACGAGGGCGAAACGCCAGGCTAATCCTGACGCGAGCGAGGCCGTCCACGAACCGGAGGACAGCGCTCCTTATCCTTTCGGGCCGACCGGGCCCTAACGTCAGCTTTCTGTCAGCCGCCCCCCAACGCCACCTGTCGCCGCCCGTTCGCTGGCGGGGGCCAATCCATGGCCCTAGATGCGCAGCGTTCGGGAGCCTCGGAAGGGTAAGGCGGGCGATTTGGTCACGGAAGAAGGAAAGCAATATTACTTTCCTTGGGTTGACGTTAGGTGAATCGAGATGCTTGCTTGGCTCGCTTGCGTCCACGAGACGTATCTAATTTTCCTACCTTAGAAGAGGGTGGGTGCAGGTTTCTTACCGGCGACGGACAGGACAAATTTTATTCGGTCCAGGTGGTAGAAACTGGAGAAGGCAATGCCACCGCTCTCTTTGGCCTGCCGGTCTGATTGAGCTAGCCGTGAGTGGGTCGGATGCATTAGTTGCCCAGATTCTTCCACGCGATTTAGTCGCCGACTTGGTTTCATCATTTCTGGTGTTCGTTCCTTCCGATATAGCTGGCTTTTTCCAATTGCCTGGATGGTCCTGGTCGGATCGAAGGCAGTGCCATCGTGGTATGATTGACACGCATCGCGATTATAGGAGGATGGTGGAAGAGAGCCCGAAAGGGACCGCTAGGTGAAGGCGGAGGGGAACGCATGGCGAGAAAAATTGTGACGGTGTGGTGCGTTGGACTCCATCGATCGGAACGGAAGGCAGGAAGGGCAGATGCCATGTATTACATGTGCTCCGAAGTTGCTTAGAAAGAAGAAAACTAGGAATAATTCTTTAATAGAGGAATCTACCGTGTGCGTGCCATTCGACTCTAAGCCACGGCCCTGTCTCATTCTCAGCTTTTGATGGGCTGCTACGGCCGCGACGGGTAGGTCCACTCCTAGCAAAATTGCCCCGGCCCCACCCCGACATGGGAGTCCTCGGTCCAGGTCCCTTTCTCACCCGTGCACCTTGACGCACAAATTATTTTAAAAAATTCAGGAATAAAGAACCCAGCCTCGGGCGTGCGAAGCAACACCAGCGTTAATGGAGTTAGTTTACATGAGCCACTTAATTGATACATCTAACAGCTGTAGAATGATGTCCACCGAGCTTGCATGATCCTTCGTGCAATGAGTTCCACGGTTTTGGACAGATGCATCAATCAGAGAGAGAGAGAGAGAGAGAGAGAGAGATCATACATTTGACGCAACATCTAACATTAGATGTTGCCCAGAGAATCCTGCAATCATCTTGCAGAAGCTTCCAAGCAACAAGTTGGGCATCGATCCCATCCTAGTTCCGTGGCGGTGCAATGGTTTCCCAGAATGAGGGCTCTTGCGGGGTGGGTGGTATCTTCTCAACTCCTGGCTCTTGGGCTATATGCTACTGGCCATGATTTTGATGGAAGATCGTAGGACGGATGTATTGCTACGAGAAGGGTCACTACCATGGTTCCCATTCATTCCAAACTATAGATGAGGTAGCAAGTGACAACGTATCTGTCCGTCGCTCTCTAAAATCATAGCATCAACCTCTTGCCAGAACTAACTCTTTGGACTTTTGGTTTAATGGGCAGATGCTTCCAATGGTTCTAGGGGACTTGGAGATGGACTTCACGTGCTGTATTGAGTTCTGAAGGTCCTGCACCCTTCTTCAGCTGTGTTAATTGATGGTTGATTACATGATGGATAAAAGAAAATTATCAATTTAAGCAGCCAAACATCAGCAGACAAGTGAGGGATAAAATTATTCAACTAAATAATAGGAAAGGTACCTTTCCAATCAAACAGTGATCCACTAGTTATCTGGTTGGTGGTGGTTTCTTTGGTGGTAGCTTCAAATGGTCAAACCTATCCACCCCTGGCTAGCTAGCACAGCTTTCATAAAAATATATCATCAGTCATTTAACAAGAATTAATCATCAAAGGACCATGAAGTGCCACTTAGATCATGATACCATATGCAGTCTCCCCTTGCTCACAATATATAAGAAGTTCTGTAACCAAGTTGCCACAAATCAATTCATTTCCATACATTGATTTTGTAATTTCATGATCTTTCAAAGGAAACCCAATAAACAAGCTAAACTGGTGTTTTCCTCATGACCTCATCGCATGTGATTTGTTTGGGCTTGCAAGCGCATGATTGTGAACCTTAATAAATTCACTCATAACCCATACATTATCATGATTCATTTTAAACTCATTGCGAGCTTTACAATCTGTTGTTCCAGTATCATGCCTTATATATGACATTTTTGAGCCTAAAACTTTTTCCTCTTAGCATGCAATGCTGGCATCTAGCCTCAATGCTGAACAACAAATTAACTACAATGAGGCATTCCATGCTATTACTAGTAACACATGAGGTCTCTTAATCTCTTCTTTGTCTATAGTCATGTGGAATGGAAAAACCTATTCAGATGATAATAATTAGAAAAATGAGATCAAAAGGAAAGATTATGTTGGTTGTTGCTTCATCAAGCATCGCTACCCTATTATTGCTTGGAGGAAGGATTGCACTATCAAGATTTGATATTCCGCTTATTTCTGATGATAATGCTATTTATGATATCAAATATGAGACATGAGAAGTAGAATTAATGTTAACAACAACTTTAATTGTATGGGATAAAGCACCAATGGCAAATAAAATTGCTTTCATGTTATAAATTGGATGTTAAAAGATCTTATGAGAATGATCAACCCTTTTAATATATTCAAATCATTTGGAGGTAAAATTGTTCTCTTAATATAAGACTACCAAAAAAAAATTCTACCTATTGTCCCAAAAGAAAATTGAAAAGAAACTGTGACTAATATAGTAAATACGTCATATCTTTGTGATAGTTGCAAGGAATTAAGCTAATAAATGGTATGCACCTTCCACAAGGTATAGTGGTGAAATCAAATGTTTCTGAAATAAAAGCATTCAGCAACTACGTATTGAATTTAGACAATAGCAATTTTGGAAAACTAGATGGTATGAGTGTCTCTTGACTTGCTCATTTAAAATAGAGCTAAGCCTATGCCAAATATTGTTAGAGACATGTACCTAAATCTCATACAAAAGTATAACAATTTTTCATATTTTTTAAAAGGATCAATTTTAGCTCTAATAAACGAGATTGTTCATGGTGTGCAAATGAACACATTGCATCATTGCTTGATGGTGAAAAAATAGATATATCTTAGTGTCGATTCAATTTGTAAGGCATCTGCTAGCATTTTAGATGATAATATATTATATCAAATTGATTTTTTTTAATACATTGAAATCTATAAGAGTAACAAACCATGCTTTAAAGTTAAAAATTAGGCAACCTATCATGTTATTATGAAATTTAGGCCAGACAGTAGGTTTATGCAATGGCTCAAGGTTGCGCATAATACAACTTCATGATAGAGTTGAAATAATAACTAAAACTTATATCAATAAAGTTTTTATATCAAGTATAATTCTTTCACTAAGTGAGTCAATATGGCCTTTCATTATGAAAAGAGAGCAATTTCTACTTGCAATATACTTTGCAATAGCAATTAATAAGAGCCAAGGATAGCCATTCAAACATATTTGCGTATATTTATTTGAAACTATTTTTAGTCATGGTTATATGTAGCTATATCTAGGGTGACAATGAGAAAAAGATTGAAAATCATAATCATAAATGAAGATTTGGAATGCTCTAGCATACAAAAAATATAGTTTATAAAAAAGTTTCCCAAAAGCAATCATGATTATACTATGTAGGGTATTTATTGAATGCATTTTTACCTATTTGTTCTTAGCAGTTATTTTTATATTATACATGCCAATTTCTTAATGTTTGTTAGTAAAATTTTTAAAAAACTATTTTTCTCATAAATTTAATAAAAAATATAAATTTTATATTAAATATATTGGTTATTATAAATGTCTAGACAATATAGTCTTTTTAAAAAGATAATAAACCATTGAGACACAAGAAAGATGAAGTTAAGGTCCTCATGAATATGAGATGTTAAGAATACAAAGAATATATTGATTTGTTGAGTTTAGTTATGATGCTTATTGATGAAGAGGTACATGAAAAAATAATACCAACTTTCTGAATTTATTAATTGATTTTTCATAATTTATTCATCTTGAAGTTTTTATATGCAACATAATTTAATTCATACAAGCACAAGAAAGCCCACATGATAAATTTTGCCCTTTTTGATTGAAGGTGTGGTCTCAAATATATCAGTATCAAACAACAATTCAAGTTACAAACATATGGATAACATCTGTGAAGAAAATAAATAATAACAATGTTGTAATTTTCCTCCAGAAATTTGCATTTATTATTTTAATATAATTATGGTAAGATGCACTAATAATTTCTTTTTCACATTTGTAATTTATATTAATATAGTAATTCTTTTTATTTAGATTATCAATACTAGGTCTTTGTTTTAAACTAATACCTTTTACAAAATGCAAATCTAATTAGAAAGTTAGTTGTAGTAGGACCAAAGAAGAAACATGAATGCAACACTTAATTGTTCAAATGATGAACATTGACATCATTATTATAGAGTGTAAAAATAAAGCCATATTTCGTTGATTATATTATTAGATTTAACTTTATAATATTAACCAAAATAAAAATATTTGTAGGGAAAAAAAATTAGTGATATTATGGAGATCAATTACCAATGCCATAGGTTAAAATCTAGTAGAGGAAAATCATTGTCTACTTATAGTCATTATCACCTCAATAATTGTTGGTAGCTTTCATCGTTTGTTGCTTGCTTTCTAGAAAATTGCATACACTTACAAAATGAAATAGAAGAATATAATATATATTTAGCATATTATAATTACAAAATATAATATTGGAGAATATTACCTATTGTCAAAAAGTACGATAAAGCTATATTTCAACTTAGAAATATGAGAAATAGTTGCTCTTCTAGATAGCTACTGTGATCTAAAGAAAAGGTTTGACAATTTTGCTTATTTATACTCGAATCAAGTAAAAAATAATTATATTATGATTGCAGATATGGTTATGCCCCTATTTCTGAGAGCATGAATGGCTGTGGCCTTAATTAATTGTGGCCAAAAATAGTCATGAAGTCTTACATATATTTTGTTAGAGATTAACATGTACTATAATTTATAATAAGGGGAATTGTTAAGTTTGCTCATGCATCTAGAAAGATTAATTTCATTAATAGTGTCACTACTATCTATGCTTTTGTTGTATAATTTTTATATCCTGTATTCATTATCCTTTAAATATACAATCACACATACACAATCCTACTATAAATTTTGCATCTTATGATATAAGAATCATGGCCAGGCTTGATATGGTTTATGTATTTAAACACATTCCTTGAACAATCATTATATTTGACTGCAATCAATGTCTACAAAGAAACACAAAATATGCTTAATAATGTCATCTCAAAATCAAATCAAGCTTTAATAACACAACTCAAATTATCATCCCTTCTCAGACTCTTTATTCAAGCTTGATAATTTGGAAAATTTATACAAGATTTACTATTGACAAAAATATAGTTTGAGAGACATTTACAAGATTTGCTATCATTGTAAATATACAAAGGATATATACAAAAGTTTTTCCAAACAAAGTTATTAAGCTTTATATCAGAAAAAACATTTAGGTTATCACATCAAAATAACACTTTTGTTGCATCAAAATCAAACTTCTAGCATTCCATAAGCACAAGAATCACATAAACATAAGAATCTCAAGCATGAAGCACTTCTTCTTAAGATTTTCTTACATAATTAGCAAGTAATGGGCAAGACTATTCAGTAAGTCTTACATATTACATAACTATAGGTCTTTGTTAAAGGCTTTAGGATGACATTTAACATCAATTCTAAATCACAAAATTTATAGGTGAGGCATCTTTCAAAATGTAACACTTTTATAAGATATATTCAGAAGGTTTGCAATCAACCATTATTATCTCAAATGCAAGATGTATCAGAAAATATTCTTCAAAATATAACACTTTTTATTAAATACAGAGACTTGAGAGATTTTAGTTAACTATCGGACAAGCCATCAATTCTGACTTATTTTTACATTGACCAGGTCATCACATTCTCTCACTCACATAATGAATAGTAAAACCCTTTGAAGGTTCAAAATTGTTCGTTCAAAGGCACCAATTTCCTTCTTGGTTTTCATATTTGATTGACATCCATTTTCATTCCGAAAAATTTTATCACCATGAATTTTCAAGTTCCATGCAGGGAGATAAAAATCTCAACAATAATTTCAATGATAAAAATAAAATAAAGTTCATCATTCTCATAAGAGATGTCTTTCAAAATAAAAATAAATAATAGGGAGATTTTCAATAAAATTTATTTTACAAACATACAGATGAATCCAAGAATAAGAATTGGTAAGAATATAGAATATCAGAGGGTATAAGAGGCACTTTAAACTCAGGAGCAATCCAAGAGTAAACTAATTATCAATCAAACACATATATTCAATAAAACCTTTTCAAAACTAAGAACATATTTTCTTTTAAAAACAGGTAGATGGCTCTAAGAATAATTTTGCTAAAGCTATAGAACATGAGGATGCTAAGAACATATTAATTTTATAAGTAAATAAGGAGTGCTTCAAATATAAATTGAAACATGTGTAATTAATAAAAACTTGCAATTAACAAAGCACATAAGTTATAAAAAACCTAACTCTAAGTTACCATAGGTTGAAGAAGAATTTGCCATGATTCCTTGTATGAAAAATTGAAGTTCTAGGCCAACCATAGCTCTTCTCCTTTTCTCTCTTCTTTTTCTTTTTTTTTCTTCTTCTTGTCTCCAGAACATTTTAACTGAGATTTTGGTGGAAATCTATCCATCCTACAAACCCCTAGGGCTCTTGTGGGCCCCACAAATGGCCACGTAGCTTCTATTTAAGGTGGATTAGTGTCTGAACTTTCATATTATCCTTGTTTTTCTTTCTTTTCTCTATCTTAATTCCATCTTTAAGTGAACTAAACTTGGTCAAAATTAATTAGGATCATATTAGGGTTTGACAACATAATTAAGGTTCTATTAAGGTTAATTAATATTACACATCAAAATTACAAATATGCTATTTTGCTTTTCATTCTCATTCTTAATATTATGTATCAAAATTTCAAGCAAAGTATTTTTGCTTTTCAACCTTATTCAAAGATTAGAATCAAATAATGAATAAGGCTAATATAGTAAGAAACTAACATATATAGATTAACTTAAGATCTAAGATTTGCTTTAAAAAAAGATATTTTAAATAACTGTTCAAAATGCAACTATATACATGATTATGAACCAATGAAGACCATGACCTTTATAGAACAATAAATAATATCAAAAAGAGAGAAATTGAAAGAAATTATAGCTATGGAATGGGAGTCTAATGACTCGATAAAAAATAACAAATACATACATAATATTTTTATAGAAATTCTCTTTACCAAAAATTAAAACATTTTTTTGTAAGTATTATGCATACACATTATATGTAGAAAACATTATCTACTTGCCATGAAACAAAAATCAAGATAGAGATAGATCTAGGATGACATTGCATAGGATGTGAAATATCTTAAAAAATTTAAGTTTAAAAGATAACAAATTATATCGTGAATAATATAGAAGCACTCCCAAATGGCTATACCAAGTTTTTATGTAGTTCTAAAACTAGCACGAGAAAAAGAAATGTTATGTGATTGCAAGACTAATTATAAACAAACATGTAGAGAATGATTTATTGTAGAATAACTCATGGGTAATTGTGGCAAAAAAAACATAGGTATTGAATTTAACTTCAACTTCAAGTTGTAGATTAGGCAAGATAATTAAGTTATGTTGTTTTCAATAGAAAGATAGAAAAATCATTTTATAAAATAGCGAGAGAACTACTTGAACATCAAAATGAGGTGAAAATTCCAAAAAAAACTTCAAAATATCTCTTTATATGATTATATTACTTTTACGTTTAAAAAATGACTTCCAAAAGAGAAAGAGAAAGAGAGGTTAAACAAGCTATCCTTTATATTTCAACTTAAGTTGAATGATTATAACATGTAAGAACACAGATTTCTCTACATAGCAAATAAATTTTTTTAATGTAATTATACTATTGAAAGCAATTTCCTTTTGCAATAGATAAGGACCATAAGTTTCCAATAAAATAGACATTATTGTAGCCAACTTCTGTCTAAATAAGTGCAAATGATGAATGTACTTTTATGCATGCAGACACAAACTTTAGCTAGGCCAGATTTGTTGACAATGAAGAACAACAAATGTAATTGATGATACTAGGCTTGAGGAGAATAAGCCAATAGAAGTTGTTAATATTGATAGTCAAGAGCCAACAATTACAGATGATGAAAGCAAAGGAATCTTTATTAAAAATAAAACACAACTTATTTAATATAACAAAAAAAGAAATCTTAATGATTTGGAATGAATCATCAAAATTCAAAAAGGCAAAAAATATTTTAAAAAATAAATTTACCATTTGAGGTTAATAACAGTAATAACAATAATAAAACCTTAATTCTAAACTAATTGAAATAAGCTACTTGAATTTTTTTTCTCCATTCTATTAAATTTAGAGCTATATTTTTTGCAAGATACAAAAATATTAAATCTTTTTTATTACTTTCTCTTATATAATTTTCGATTGATCTTAATTTCTTTTTTATTTTATATGTATCAAATTATTTCTTTGCACTGATGCATCCTTAGGTTTAAATTGTAAATGTCCAAACTATTTAGATCATCGTTTTCTCAATTTATCCTCAATTTGTACTATCTTTATTTTTTTATAAATAATTTTATTTTTTATTTTATCTATTTTTATATTACTATACATTTATGTCAATATTTTCATTTCAGCCAATTACAATCTTAAGTTATTCGAAAAAAATGACATCATTTTTTGTTGATTAAATTTATGCTCCAATTTCTCTACTAGAATCAATTCTATTACCAATGCCTCTTAAAACCCACATATTCTTGTTTTAATTATATTTAAACAAATATTTTGTTTAGGCTTGGAGAGGATCTTAGACACAACCTAGAGTAGATTATATGGACTAATGTAAAAGATTAGTAACTACCAATCATTATATGGCTCCTTCAACTCCTCATACTAGAATAGAGGACTAAGTTATAATAAGAAAACACATCAAAAAATAATACTGAGATTTGAAAATATGCTAACAAATTACACATAAATCACTTTTTCCTATTCAAATAAAATACCCATCATACTTTATATAATTTCTCGATGTCATGGCTTTAAAACTATTCATACCAACCTCTTACTCTCTATTTACTAGGGATAGCAATTCATGTTATCAGTTTGTATTCATGTTATGTCGTATAACATTATATGTATTGACACGAATACGACACGATTAATTAATCAAAATAAAAATCTAAATATGAATATGATTTAATTATTAAATAAATAATATGATGCAATGTGCGTAACTAGTTTAATAAACAGATCGTATTATATTAGTATGATATAATTAAATTTTTTTTTTTATAATTATATATTAAAAAATAATAAGATTAAAAATATCATTAATTAAACGAATTCCAATCATGTAATTTTCGTTTGGCTGGTGAGGGACGGCAACTTTGCGTGATAGGCGTGTCGATACGATTGAGGCACGAATGCAATTCCGCGATTTGGATTACTCGTCCGATGACTACGGCGTGGGCGGCAGCGGTGGCGAGGAGTCCGGCTAGTCCGAGGACTAGAACACGCCGGACGCGAATATCCGGCAGTTCACGGAGGCTCTGGAGAGCCGCGTGAACAAGAGACGGACTTCCGCGAACTGTGGGAGGACGCCCCGTGGAGGTGACGGAGCCCGGGTCGGACCCCATGTGGGCCGACCAGGAGGAGTGGGAGGTCTTCCGCATGGATGCCGGCCGCAGCCCCGTCGGCACCCCCCCCCGGGCCATCGCCCCCTTCTACTTCCCCTACCGCAAGTTCTATCCTGCATACCCGTCATCGAGGAGCTCGACCGCGTCGAGGAGTTCCTCAAATGGGTCAGCTATGTCTTCCCTGACGCAAGTACGTCAGTGCTGTCACCGTAATTCACCTAAAATTCCCATTCTATCCGTCTATCTCTCTCTCTCTCTCAAATCCAACAATTGGCTTTTCAGATTCACCCTCGTAAGCTTTAATACGCGACAAGGCAAGATTTTGAAATTCTTTCCGACAAAGCTCTCTATCAAAACCAGCGTTCATAGCCTTGTAAGATTGCTGGCATGTTATTTCTCCAATTTGTTGTCTCTGTAGTTGGGGAAACCATTTTTGAGTTACGATTGATTGTTTTGTCATGCAACTGACCATCTTAGAGAGGTTGCTATGCTATAGACTTCTCTATGGGGTAATATATTTAGCTTGGTTAGAGTGGCAGAGTAATAACTGTTACTGATTTTTTGTCTGTTTTTGTTGGTAAAGATATGAACCGTTTGGAGTGATTTGGCTTATGGGAAAGGTGTTTGAAGTCCATTTTATTCAGCTCATTGAAATGGTTTAACAATTTCTTTTTTCAGGAGGCAGAAGACTATTTTCTAAGAAGTCCATTTTCCTGGTAGGTATGAAGGGGAATGGCTTCGGTATCAAATGGAAAGTCATGGGGTTGTTGAGGTGGATATTCCTGGTGTAGAGCCTGTACCCAGTTTAAAGTATGTCAAAATTGATTTCTTTTTACCATCATTTCCATGTAACTGTGGAAAACCTTTGTCATAATCATGTACTTTTCTGACTCTGTATCTCGATTTTCAGGCTTGAAGCTTAAATGTGTGCTGAAGATTGAATCATATCCAGAGATTTTATGACCCCAGAAGATAAAGATGGCTGGAGATGAATCTGGTAATCTAAGAGATTCTATCATCTATCTAGGGCTTAGGAAATCTTGGATGAGTCCTTGTAGGATTTAGAGACCATAGAGTCATGATTTGATCATGTTATGGGCATTCATGTCTTATCCCTATTCTTAGCTGAAACAAAGTTATCCTTTTGAGAGAATATTTTCCTTGCCACGTGTCACCATGTATTTATTTTATGCCATATCACATAACATCATTCTCTTGCCCTTAGGATTTATGTCTCCATGATACATCAATGGATATTAAACTTTATGTAACCACTTAGCATAGAAATACATACGTCTAAAGTTTAAATTAATTCTTGTACTGCATCAAACTACAGTATTTGTTACCATGAACATGTTTTTGACACTTTACTTTCATCTGAGAGAAATTGCTATCTATTAATCATGTTTAGTGATGTTTATTTTCTATGACAGAGAGGAGGGTTGATATAGATATGCTGGGCAATGGTAGCATGGGAGATTACGTGGTTGTAGTGTATATGAAGTTAATAAACATGTTATATATGTTAGTCCATGCAAAACTGATGTCAAATTTCTTCATCATGAAACTATTTTAGTGCCCTTTTCAACATTAGTCAAATGATGCATGGTTTATCTTTCAAATCCTTTCTGGTCGGTGGAGCACTGAGTAACTTCTTGAGCATTTAGAGATTATCAATTGTGCCGGAGAAATTTGAGAGAATGTCAATATTTCTGGAATATTTCATGTTCATCTGCATAGCGAATATGAATCGCAGTCGCTTGTCATGCAGGTAGGGCAGGTTCTGCTTTGAGGAACTTCTAGAAGATTTGACAGGTTGTGATTCTGATGTGTTAGCAGAATCATTTGATTTAAATTCCTTGGATGCCAGTGCATTTTCTTAATATTATATTATGCATCGGCTATTTCAGTTGCATGCAGGTATTGCTGAAGTAGCTGCTGCATAGGCCTGGATGTTTATCAACAAGCCAGATGGAAGTATATGCCTAATCTACCTTCTTCCTTGATATATGATATTCCATTTTAATGGATAAGAGGTGTCTGATGAAAAGAGAATTGCAGTTTTAGCAATCTTAAATTGATTAACATCAAAGGCCCCAGTTTTGGCTAAAGAATCCATGAAAGTTTGGTGGGCCATAAGGTTGCTGAGACATTAATTCTTCAAAGGATGAGTAGCATTCTCCCATTTCCTAAAGATAGTAGATCACAACTAATTTCCCAGATTGTCGATGTAGGGGTCTTATCATCCAAATCTAGACCTAACAAAATCTGAGTGAAGATCCTTTCGAGTGGATTTAAGTCAAGCCCCCCTCTTTCTCTCTCTCTCTCTCTATATATATACACACACATACACACATCTTGAATAATGCCCCAAAGATAGAAAATACTTGGCCTAACTTGCTTGCCTAAATTCTGGTAATCATCTCAAAACTGCCACCCTATTGTACTCATAATGAACTAGTGCATCTTCATATTTCTTATTTCTTTTAAAATACCATTTCAGTCGTACATCTATTATCATGTTAACTAACAAAAGTTTTTTAGCATAACTTGTTGCATACATTTGTTGCTATGATCTATGCCAGGCATCTATTCTCTTTGTACTTGTTTTGCACTGAAGTCGTTAGGGAAAAGAGAGGTCTTTATGGCGATCTATACTTCTATGAGGAAAATGATGTACAGATGGCTCCTGGATTTATCAACCAATTTGATAAGGTATTCTAAGTGTCTGCTTTTCTACTTGTAAAATAGAAGGCTTTCATTTTCTGTGATAGTAATGAATTGTTTGGCATAGGTTCCTGATTACTGGAAGATGTATGCGGAAGAGGTTGATCAGGCAAGGGAAATGTGGTTAAACTTGTTCTGCAAAGCACTGCTTGGGATTCCTTTTCCTTCTGAGCTTGAATATTGGTGGTCTAAAGGTATTTAATTTATTTTGTTGCTGATATTTGTAAATATAATTCTTGACCAAATTGTAGTTGTTGCGTTTGAGGACTTTTTTTGTTGGTAGCGCATTGTTTCAATTGGTGATATTCTGTAGTATTGTCTTATTCTTTTCTTCTTCTCTTTTTTTTGTCTATGCCATTTCTCATTAGACCAGTCCATGCTAATCAATTGGAAATTTTTTACATGGATTTTATGGTATCCAGTTATTGACTTTTGACAAGTTCTGTTGAAGTTTCAAGTATTGCACATGGTACTTATGCTTATGAAAACTGCAATGCAAGAGCAGAGTGTTGTATGATACCAAGCACAAAAGTTCATCAGCATGAAGAGATGCATAACATTTCAAAAAATGCACTAAAGGTACTCTTTTTTTAATGTTACATTTGATTACATTATGCTGGGAAGTAGACATGTGTTGAGCTTTCCAACAAGAATATTGATGCTGCTGAGCAAATCTTTTGTCTTAAAATAAATTTAAAATACATGCTCTTTATGGTAAACAAGCAACACATATTGCTGGACTTTGAAAAAAAGAAAAATCTTTTAGTACTTATAAAATTTTTACATGAAGACGTTGATTCAGTACTAGAAGAAACAAATCAGAGTCCTCATGACTGTTTAACTCACTAGCTCCGAGATCCTTTGGTGTGGGTTTGCTAGCAAGATATTTTAGCCTGAGCCTCGGAATTGTTCGAAATCAGAAATCTATTCTTTCAGGATAATTGACCTGGACTAGGATTCCAACTTCATTTAAGGAAGGCCCATAAGACAGCAATTTCATGGACGGTTAGGGATCATAATTACTTCATCCAAAGTGCACTAATTATTTCATGGCTAAAAGCATCACATTGGTGCTGATCTCTGCCCTGTTTAATGTAAATCTTAGTGTACAACTTGTTTGTTCATGTTAACTTTCTCGATCATCTGTATCAATTTATAATTTTACCTGGCAACGGTGTGTTTATGAGATGCTGCTGGACTTCTTATAATTTTTTTGCTTGGAATTTTGAAACATGTCCATTATGTTTTGTTTAAACCAATCTGTTAATCCTAGTCTATTTGTGAGTTTTGTTAAGCTGATTAGTCCTATGTGTCATTATTGTCCTTATGCATCTTCAAATCTATTTTCCTTTTTTTAAAATCACTTCCACCTGACATTCGTCTTTGCTTTTATTAAATTCTTTTAAAAGATCCAAACTCCCTCCTTACCAGAGCTACCTATGGTAACTGAATACATATGAGCGAACCGATTTAATTGTTTTGCCATCACCTTCTTGGTTAAGCTATATGAATTTAATCAGGTTTTGGAGGTGGTCGTAATTTTAGAGTAATTCATACACAAAACATCTTTGCGAAAGGTATTAAAAAATCAATTTTTTAATGTCCATCTTGCAGTTGTGTTCTCATTGGTCTGCTGTCTTGTGTTTTGAGAATCTCATTTCAAAAAAGTTGTTAAGATAGACTCATGATGTAAGTTGCATAACAGAAAAGAGAAATGAAAAAAATAAGTAGAAAACAAGAGAAACACAAAGCAATATACATGGTTTGGCCGTATACCTACATCTACAACAAGAATTCTACTAAGATTCAAGGGGAGGCTACCATTCTCTCAAAACTTTGGTACCCTATACATCAAAAAGATGGATCTAAAGGATTACTTCATCTAAAAACCTTAACGTTAATGACCTTTACATGCACATGTATGTATATAGTGACAGAGGGAGAGAGTCCAAATACAAATGAATAATCCAAGTCTGAAACTAATATAAAACTCAAATAACCCAGCTTTCCTAAATCAGTTCCTATAGGGTCTCATTGAAAATCCTAGTTGGGTTTACGCCGGATTCGGGAAACCATTTTAACATGTCTCCACCTTGGCTTAAAATTCGATCATGTTTGCCTATACATTGTAAAACCTCTTCCACATCTCTGTAAAACCCTGAAGGGCTCTTTAGCACTGCTAAGATCAATCAAGTTCAAGCAATGCTTGAACTTGGATACAAGAATGTCATCATGTCTATTGCATTATCTATCAGAGAGACTTTCACTGTTGTATCTCCTTGAGACACTACCTCTTGGATGAAGTGATATTTGACCTGAATGTGTGTGGTCCTCTCATGAAACATCTGTCTTTCGGTAAGCTGTATAGCACTTTGGCTATCAGGAAACACAACAATTAATCATTGCCACAAGCCAAGATCACCAACCAAACCTCTTAACCTAATAGCTTCTTTCAGTGCCAAAGATAATGATATATACTTTGCCTTCATAGTGGACAAAGCAACCACCGACTGTGAAACCTCTTTCCAACAAAGAGCATGCCCTCTAAATGTGAAGATATAACTAGTTAAATATCTCCTACCATATATCAAACAAACATTTGTAGTGCCTCTCAAATATCAAAATATCCATTTGACTACCTGCCAATAAATTTTACAAAGCAGCCCATGTAATGACTCACAATACTAACATGTGAAATATCTGAACAAGTGCAAACCATGACATACATGATGCTTGCAACTACACTAGTATCACAAACATGAGACATATATTTATCTTCATCAATATGTGGTAATAATGCTGGTAAGAGTCTGAAGTATTATGCATGTGGAGTACTTGTAAGTTTTGATCCGTGCATGCCAAAGCTTTCAAATACTTTCTCAATGTATTGTTGCCATGACAAATACAGCTTGTCCATTGGTTGGTCTCTGCAAAGTTTCATACCCAATCTTCTAGTAGCACCCATGTCTTTTATTTCAAACTCACCATTTTATTGAATCTCAACTTATGGATTTTAGGCATGTTCTTAGCACAAGGTTCATTGTACTAGGACCGTTATGATTTAGTACGAGGTTCTGTTTATTTGTTTGTATGTACCTACTTTAGATAACCATGAGATCGATTTTTATAGCAAATTTTATGTGGTCAAATGTCAACCTAGTTATTTACAATGGAAAAGAACTTAGCTTTCACATAGTATTATTATTTACACAAGTTTGTAGTAAGTCAATTTTAACTATAATACAAATAAAAACTCATAATATATATACACTGTTTGGTATAGTTTATATCAGTTTTTTAAGAATCGAAATTGAAACTGAATCAATTTTTTTGGTTTCAAAATTTTTTAAATCATAATCAAACCAATAGATAAAAAAAACCGATTTAAACCAAACCGAACCAAAATCATGGTTCAGATCAATTTTGCGATTTGGTCAGTTTTCTTGTGTACCCCTACATCTGAATAGCTTGAAGAATATGTTCTCTGATTTAGATGAATCTCTTCGTATTATAATAAGACTTGGAGATAATACAAATTTATTGGTTTGTAGAAAGGAAAAGATTGGCATTAGATTAAAGGATAACTCTTTTAACTATATTTCTGAGGTGTTCTATGTTTCTAGTATTTATTAAAAATATCTTAAGTGCCAGATAACTTGTAGAAAAAGGCTATGACTTGCATTTTAATAACGAAGGTTGCGTTATCATGGATGAAAAGAAATGAGTAATAACAAAGACAAAGATGACAAACAATCATTTATTCCTATTAATTATTAATTATCATAATTATTTTTACTAAAGCTTTGTGATTATTGATGATAATTGGTTATGGAATATGCATCTTGGACACTTAAATTTTGAGAGCATCAATTTTTTTTTAAATAAAAAATGGGTTTTAGGCTTATCATTAATCAATGTTCCTGATAACGTTTGTGAGACTTGTGCTCTGGAGAAGAAGCATAAAGAAGTTTTTCCTAAAGGACAATCTTGAATAGCTAGAATACCACTTGAACTTATTCATTTTGATTTCTGTTCAGTGGAGGTTCCTTCAAATGAAGGTAGTAGATACTTTATTACTTTTATTAATGATTTCAATAGGAATGCATTAATTTATTTTTTGAAACATAAATTTGAAGCTTGTGTTGCTTAAAAATTTTATAGCTTATGTTGAGAAATAAAGTAGACATTTTATAAAAGTTCTAAGAATTGATAGAGGTATTGAGTATACTGCTTATGATAATTATTTGAAGAAGTATGGTATTGAGCATCAATTGACAATTTGGTATATTCTTCAATAAAATGGAATGGTTGAACGAAAAAAAGAATAGTTATGAATATGGTCAAATGTATTCTGTATAGTAAGAATTTACTCAAAGGTTTTTGGGTAGATGCTTTCACTTGTGCCATCCATATCTTAAATAGATGCCCTACAAAGAGTGTTTGTAGCAAAATCCCACAAGAAGCTTGAAATTAGAAAAAGCCTAATATTGAATATTTAAAGGTATTTAGTTGCGTTGCCTATGCATATGTGCTTGATGAATTGAGAAAAAGTTAGATGACAAAGTAAAAAAGTGTATTTTTATTGGCTATAGTTATGTGACAAGGTTATAAACTATATAATTTGAAAACTAAAAAGGTGTGACTTTTGATGAGGATGACATTTGGAATCGGACAATTAAAGAAAAGAAGTCTTTATTAATGCCACCAATTGTTGATAGAGAAATGTAAGTGCAACCCACTAATGAAATCCCTCCATTGAATGTATTGCCTACTCCTGCAAAGTCTCAACTGTCCATATTATCCGCATCATTTACCTGCTCGCTTGCAAGATTATATGATTGCTAAGGATAATGACTTATCTAATGATGATGATCAATTTGCTCTATTTGTAGATTATGATCCATTGACATATGAAAAAGCTGTTAGTAATGATTGTTGGGTTTAAGCAATAGATGATGAAGTTCATGCAATTGAAAAGAATGATGCTTAGGAGTTTACCACTCTTCTCAGAGACCAAAAGCCTATAGATGTCAAGTGGGTATATATGACAAAGTACAATCCGAATGGAGAGGTAGATTGTTTTAACATAAGATTGGTTGCAAAGGGCTACAAGCAAAATCATATATTGATTATTTTAAAGTGTTTGCTCTAGTTGCTAGACTTGATAATGTTCCTATTATTATTTTTCTTGCTGCTCAAAATCATTAAAAAATCTTTTAAATGGATGTGAAGTCAGCTTTCTTAAATAGTATGCTTAAAGAGGAAGTATATGTTAAATAACCTCTAGGATATGTGAAGAGGGAGAAGAAAATAAATTTTATAAGTTGTAGAAGATTTTATATGGCTTAAAACAAGAGTCTAGAGTATGATATACTCAGATTGATTCATATTTCTTTAAGCATGGATTTCATGGATGTCCTTATGAGTATACTTTGTATATCAAATCTAATCAACATGATGATATTATCATCGTATGCTTATATGCGGATGATTTATTTTTTTTTGACAATAATTCTCAACTATTGATGAGGTTAAAGGAAGATATGATTGCTACGTTCAAGATGACAGATATAGGATTGACATCTTACTTCTTTGGTATTAAGGTAACTCAAACTTCTAATAGTATATTTATCTCTCAGAAAAAAATATGCAAGTGATATTTTGAAAAATTCAAAATGGAGTAGTGTAGGCTTGTTTTAACTCTGATTGAAGAACGATTGAAGCTTGTGAAGGATGATAGTGGTGAATTGGTTAATTCAACAAAAGAATAGTAGGAAGTCTATAATATTTGATTGCTGCCAGGCTTGACATTGTATATGGTATTGTAATTATTAAGTAATTTATGGAAACTCCACATCAATCTCATTTGCAAGTAGCAAAACACATTTTGAGATATGCTAAGGGTATGCAAAGTGATGATATCTTTTATTTTTCTACTAATGATATGGATTAAGTAGATAATATTAAAAAGCAAAAAAGTACCTTTGCTATGTTTTCCATCTTGGTTCATGAGTTTTTATTGGTCATCTAAGAAACAATAAATAGTTATCCTTTCTATTGCTGAGACAGAATATATTGTAGTTGAGAGTTGTGCTACTTAAGCTATATGGTTACGAAGATGCTTAATTAGTTACATTATCAATAAGATAAGCTTATGAAATTTTTTTATAATAATAAGTCTACAATTGCATTGATAAAAAATTCAGTATTTTATGGTTGCAGCAAACATATTGACGTCAAGTATCACTATATTCATGAGTTGGTTAAAGATAAAAGAGACAGTGGTTAAGTTTTGTTTGTCTAAAGATCAAGTTATAGATATTTTCACAAAGCCGTGTAAAAGTGATTTTTTTTTGAAGCTTAAGAAAACGATGGGCATGGTAAAGTTTGAAGAGCTTGATCTAAGGGAGGCTGTTGAAAATTAAACCAAGCATGGAGTTTTAATACTTATTTAATTAAGATTGTTTTAATAGGAGTTCAAGTCTTTATTTGATTGGATTGCTTTTAATTGGTTGTTCAGAGTCCTTGTTAGTATTGGTATAGGGATTGGTTCCTTATTAGGTTTTGGTTTGTTACTCTATATGTGGCTGGGTTATTGTTTTGGGTGTATGTAAAGAATATGAGGGCAACAGTTTTTGTGTTTGGTAAGTTTCAGTTTAATAATAAATTCTTATTTGCGTGCTTATTTTTGTTGCCTATAATTTTGACAGCCTCTCAAACAAAATATATGTTGTTGTGCTAAAACCAAAACTCAGAATTCCTTTATAGTTGGCGTGTGTTAAACACCAGTCGAAAAAGATTCCATTCAACGATATCTTTGTAGGTCTAGCTATCAATTTATCATATTTTTTAGATGCTTTTAGAGGGGAAAAAACTTCGAAGACTTATAAGCGAATGGGCATGATGAATTTGCATATATATATATATGTGGGTGTAAGTATACTTTATCATATTTTTCACCTTATGGTTCATTGCTTTTCTGCAGGTTGGCTTATCTAATTTTTTAGATCTTGATGCATCAAATTGGTAGATGTAGCGCAACCTCCCTCTTGTGCAACTGCCTTTGTGAATGCATGCTTGCTATATTCCCCCCTTGTTGAGACGAGGGTTTCAAAATTTATAGTATTGTCTAAATCTAAGGAATTAGAAATTAAAAATGCAAAAAATTATAGAATTGGAAGATTTCTTTATTTGATATATAATCTTATGTGGATTTCAATATGTGTTTTCATTAAAAATTTAATTAGGCTAGAAAGTAATTTTAAAATAAAATAGATTTGATGAGGATTTCAAAATGAATTTTTTCTAAAACCCACATCTTATATGGAGTTTTCCAAATAATCATGTTTGAAGGTTTTCGATGCCCTATGTAGGGCTAGAAGTGGGGTGGATTAGGTTGGACCATATCCTTGTTCAAGTTCAGTCCGATTTTTTTATTTTTTTATTTTTGTGGGAGTTGGGGACTGGTTGACAGGTCGAGACCCAAAAATTATTTTAGAACTTCAGATCGAGCTCAGCATAAAACCTATAGGCCAACTTTGGGCTTGATCCTTCCCTTCTTCTTTCTCCCAAACCTAAGCCTGGCCCCAGCACTTCGAACCATTGAAACCCCTCTCAACCCCCTCCTCCTCACAACATCGGGAGCTCAAATTGGAGGCCGTAGTAGATGCTTCACCGATGGCGGCCTACATAAAGATGATGATGTGGACTAACGAGGGAGCTGCCTCCATGGCTGTGCAACAAAGGGGGCAGGTGGTGTGGGAGTGGAATCACACCACGGGACCGCATCGGTATAAAATTGATGACCAAGCCGTAGGATAAGGCACACATTCTCATCCTCCTATGCCATTGCTGTTGATGTAGGCCATATGTTGATGGATAAAGGAGAAGAAGAATATGACGAGAAGGATGAAGAGGAGAGGGTGGATAAAGGAGAAGAAGAATATGATGAGAAGGATGAAGAGGAGAGGGTCCTCCAGCGGGTCCAATCACTGTTGCTCTTGCTGAGTTGGAAGTGTTGCTCTATTGCCGCCAACTGGCTGTGAACAAATCCAAGGGATAAGTAGAATAAGAAAGGATTCGACTCTGGTGGGAAGAGGGAATAAGAGTGAGGTCTCATGATCAATTTCCATCTCTCTCTTTCTCTCTCACACACACTTCGTGTTGTTCATTTTCTTCGTGTTGGGGATGTGTTTTCATTCGTCCAAAGCTGAAGAGACTCAGGTCTTTGGCTGAAGATTATTATTATTATTATTATTATTATTATTATTATTAGAAAAGTTTATAGAGAAGAGTTAAGAAGGGTCTAGAATGCCTTAAAAAAAATTAAAAGAAGGATTGATATAAAACCTAGCTCTCAATCTTGCAATCGGGCTCGGTTTAGACTTTGAAATTAGGTTTGGCTTGGGTTGCATCAATGCTCTACTCTGAGTCCAATTTGAAATTGAAATAGATCTTAAATTTGAGCCTAATGTCAACTTGAGTAAAGAAAATTTCAGCCATAATCTGACTTGAAATCAGTCCGAATGAACTAATGGGCCTTAGGCTGACTTAAGCCTACTTCTACTCCTGATCCTAGAGAATGACGAAGTATATACTTTTTTTTTTGGAGTGATAATATCAAATAATAAAATGTGATCGAATACAAGGAATCCTTAAATTTCCTCTGTGAAATGTCTTCATCCCAGACGACCATAAAAAACTTATGGCTGATATCAACTGCCATGCTACTTGCTAAAAGGTAGGCAGGGAGACCCCACCACCAACTGCTATCACTGTTCCCACCATTGGACTGATAAAGATGGATGCGGACTCGGTGATGGCTGGACGAAATGGTCCCCCACCGAGAGGGCGGTGTTCGTAAAGGACCGAAATCTCCGCCTAACCCTTCAGACATATGAAGGGAGAGTCGCAGAAACGTACTCACCCAACCAATCCTTTTATATATACGAGAGTAAAACGCCTGCCACCATCACCGTCGCAGCCGCTTTGCCCGAGAACCGTCCGAGCTCCACGAGGACGCTCCTCACGATGGCATTGGAACGAGGAGTGACTTGGGCTACCTTCCACCTTCCCGTTGGAGATTAGCGCAGTTGTTGTGCTGCCAGCCTCACCGCCCTCCAATTAATGGCCGGACGCGAAAAAAGTCAAGTACAAAAGAAAAAGAGAATTGCTAAAGACGGGAAGGTATGGAGCCATCCTTTCCACCAGGCAATGTGGCACGGAGGTACAAGACGAAGAGTAGCCAGCGATAATTTAGGAACTCATTACTTCTTTTTTTTAGGGAACCTAAAGAACATAAAGGTTTATATTATTATATATATATATAAATAAATTTAATTATATTTAAATGTAATTATATTTAATTTATATAAATTTTAAAGTTATCATATATATATTTTTTTAATTTTAAAGATTTATAAACTATATAAATTTAAAGGCGTAAAAAATGATTCGAATTACGTTTGACTTCATTCATTCAAATATAATTAAATAATGTACGTTTGAATGTAATGCATATTGGATATTAAGAAATGTGAATATGGTTGTAACTAAAAGAAAAGAGAATATTAGTACGGTCACTAGCATTTTGGCAACACTCACACTGTTAGCATGAAAAATTGGACGTTTCTAGTTCAACGGTGAATAGGAGAAAATCTTGATACAGTTAAAGCACATGAATCATAAGATTTATTAAATATTGCTACAATGTTTAATGAAAATTTTTGATAGGCAACATGCTGTAACACTGGTGTGATTGCTTTCATTAAACTTTGGTCACCAACGTCAAAGCATATACATGTTATAGCAATTATGATCTTACCTTTAAAAAAAAATTAATCAGAAGATGAAAGATTAAATGAAGCATGTGAAAGTTAATACTGGCGTATGTTTAGGCTGTTTCCAAATATTTATGCATGATTAAAAAAAAATAAAGCTAATATTTTGTAACTGGTTTTTTTACTTTTAACAATATTTTAGATTTGGCTACGCTTTGTAAAAAGCCTGGACGAGACTCGAATAGCCATCCGATCCCTCGGGACTCAGAAGAAGCACCGTCGTGTGGTGTGCACCTATGCGGGGGCTCGAAGAGAGCCGGTGGGGCGAGTTTGTCGCTGGCTCATTCTTGGCGGGCTGAAGTATCACGACAGCGGAGGCGTCGGCAGCCTCCAACGCCGCGGAAACCTCGAGTGATATGATACCTCTCATGAATCAGACTTGATGGGATGGTGAGATGACGAGCCCCAATAACCGTCACAGAAAAGACGTTCCCAGCAAAATTAAAGCCTTATGGTATACAATTAATTGATGATTCTAACGTGCAACTGCTCCTCCTATCCGTGCTCTACCTCAAATTCCCAGCGGCCACCTTGCGAGCAAAGCAATAAAAAAGCAGCTTCCGGGAAACAAAGGTTGGCCAACGCGTAGCAGACCGAACAGCTAATCTAAACAAACGCAAAGAATAGTTCGTTTTTAAATGAATCTAAATTTAATATTATGATATTGGATTGATAAATTAGTGCTAACAGTTTTTGTGCGTCAACGTTCATTTCCGTTATTCAAAAGCAATCCTCTCGCATCGAATTTCATTTTTTAAAATTAAAAATTATTTTTAAATTTTTTTTAATAGTATTAACCTCGATTAGGAATAAAATTTAGATACAGTTCGTAAGATGTGATTCTTTATCTCGTTTAAAATTATTTTTAAAAATAGATATACCATCATCTTATTTTAAAAAATAACATGGCTTTAAACTATTCTAAAAGCCAGCGATAGACTTATTGGAATACAATGAAAGATACGTGTTATTTTTTTTGTAAATGAAATTGTGGCGCACATATTTCTCATTAAGTGAAGAATTACACAAACTATACCTATGAAAACGTATCTAAATTTGTCCATAAGCTGATTGTTAAAATGATGTCACGAATATGACCCAACTATATAATGACATTATTATTCAATTTTCTATAAATAATAGGACAAAAGAGTAGGTCATTATTGACTCTCTTAGAATGTAGCTTGATGTAGCAATTCGGGCTATCTTAAATGGAGAGAGGGAAATCTCAAACATATTAAAACCTACTTGATTTCTATATAGCTACTTGGGTTACCCTAAATAGAAAGATCAAAATCTCAAATCTATTAAAATCTACTTAATTTCTATATAGCTATTTGGGTTATCCTAAATCTTGATGAATATGACACCTCTTACGAATCTCTGCTTGATAGGGCAGTGAGATGACAAGCTCAAACAAATATGGTAGGAAAGATGTTTTTTGAAAATTAGTGCCCGCTGTTATAATTGATAATTCCCACATGCAACAGCATCTTTTGTCCGTACTTTATTTTATTTTTGAGCAAAACAATAAAAATTTTATTTGTAAAAAAGACCGCCTTTTCTTCTATGACAAAGAAGTATGCTTCTAAATAAGTCCTACATCAATTGAGTAACATTGGCTTGATAAATTAATATTTAATCATCTTTATACGCCAGTATTCATTTCTGCCTATCAAAAGAAATCCTTTCGTACTAAACTTTATTTTCTAAAATTAAAAATTATTTTATTAAATTTTTAATGGTTTTGTCTCATGTTGAGGATACAAATTAGATACAATTCAATTGGTATGGTTCTTGATCAAATTTAAAACTATTTTAAAATGTACTTATACTATCATCTTATTAAAAAAATATGATATGTTTTTAAACTCTTCCAAAAACGAGTGGCATTTTAGTTATAATTTAAGAACTCATTACTTCTGTTTTTGAGTTGAACTTTGTTGACACCAATTAGAAAAAACAAAGAAAGAAAAAGGTGAGGTCTATATTGTGTGTGCGTATGTGTTAATTCATGGCTAGTGTTAAGCTGTTGTGGCATTGGAACAATGAAGGTTTCAATCTAATGCATACTGAATATTAGCTCAATCATTGTCCTTGTGGCAATGCTCAGCCTTTTATAGCGAACTGTGAATCATAGAAAATTCTGAATCAATTAAAGCATAAGACATGCATCACAAAATTTATTAAATATTATCATAATGTTTCATAAAAATTTTTAGTAGATAGCACGCTCTAACATTAATGTGATTACTTTCACTGAACTGCCAGATGTCAAAATATGTATATGCCGTAACAATTAGGACCTCATATATATATATATATATATATAAAGCTAAGGATTTAAATAAAAAAATTAATTTACTGTTATTTATTGAAAAAATTTTAAATATTTCTATATGATCAAAAATTTAAATTATATATATATATATATCTCCATGAGGGGCATATGACTTGTGAAAGCTTTGGATGAGGCTCGAATAACATTCCATCGGGACCCTGAAGCACCGCCCCGCGAAGCACCATTTACGCTGCGGTGCGCGCATGCGAGCACGAGGGACGGTGGGAGAGCTTGTCCTTTACTTCTGATGACGCAGCCTTGGCAGGCTGAAGTAACCCGTTTTGTTACAACAGCGGGGCCTCGGCGGTCAAAGACGCCGCGCAAATCTCCAGTGATGATGATACCTCCTGTGAACCTTCGCCTGATCGGGTGGTCAGATGACGGGCTCTGGAAACCGTGACAGAAAAGACGTTTTCGGCAATCAGAGCCCGCTGCTATGCAATTGATTTATAGTTTTTCACGTCGAACCGCGTCTGCTATCGGTACACAACATTGGATTCCAATAACCGCGTTATGTTATGAGCAAAACAATAAAAAAATTTGCTGATAAAAGAAGACAGTCTTTTCTGAAAGAGAGAAAGTATGATTTCAAATAAGCCTCCACCTCAGCTCAACTATAATGACTTGATGGATTAATAATTAATCATCTTTATGCGTCCGCATTCATTTCCGCCCGCCAAAGGCTATCCTCTCGTATCATATTTCTTTTTTTAAATAAAAAAAATATTTCATTAAATTTTTTAATGATGGCATCATCGATTGAAAATAAAATTTAGCTATAATTTATTAGGTACAATTCTTCATTTCATTTGGAACTATCTTAAAAAATTATCATCATCTGCAAATGGGTTAGATTGACTTATGATCCGATTCGATCTGTATTTAGAGATTCGTGGGTTGGATCAAACATAAAAATTGGATCCGATATAAATTCTAAATCGAGTTCGAATTTAGTATTTTTTGATTTAATCTAACGTGAATATGATTTATTGCGATTCATAAATCTTAATTATATAAATCTTGTTCTCTTTTACTTCAATTGTCTTTATAAATTCATTAAATGGATTTTATATCATATAATAAAGTAAAATTGAAAGGTTTTTCTCTGCTTATGCTATGCGTATATAATGTAAAGATTTATTTCTCCATATAAAATTCTTTCACTTCCATAGAATTTTTAATAATTGGGTTTGGTATGGTGGTATTGTAGTGTGATATGTTTTCATGATGATCAAGGTTTGAATCCCATGATTTTTCTTTTTTATGGAGGTTTTTTCACTGAAAAGGAAGCTACTTTTTTCTTTTTCCTTTTTTTTACATGAAGTTATTAACTTTTTTTTTTTCGATTGTCCATGACTTCCTTTCTTTTTTTTTTTTTTTAATCATGGATGACATTTTTTTTTTCATGAAGGTTTTTTCCCAGTGGAAAGGAAGCCTCTCTTTTCTTTTTCTTTTCCTTTTCTTTTCCTTCTTTCCAACATTAAGCTATTAACTTATATTTACTTTTTTCTTTTTTTTTTTTTCACACTAGAGGTTTTTTATAGTTAGAATGGATGGTATCTCTTTTTTTTCGATGGGAAAAGGATCTCAAGCTATTAACTCATACTTTTTTTTTTTTTTCAATGGAGGTTTTTTTTTATTCCTTTTTTTTATGGGGAAAGAATTGAAATCAATAATTTTTTTTTTACTTAATGAACAAGAAGAAATAGTAGATCCCTATAAAAGTATAACCATCATTTTATTATTGCATATTTGAGACCAATACGAAGTTAAATGATGTGATTCAAAATTTAAAATAATATAAAAATTTCATTCCAACTTAAAAATAATTTAATCTAATAAATTTTTTGATTTATCTGCTCTTTAATTTTAAATTTAAAAATAGTGATTTTAAAATTTAAATTTAATAATATAATGCTATAAAATTATATAAATCTATATTTTTATTTATCTTATTAAACATATCAATACCCATGCATTGCATGGGCACATATCTAGTTTAAATTAATTCTTCTTTTTATTTTAACAGCTAGATTTTTTTCCTTTTTTTCTGATTATATCTAAATATTTATATTTTATTTTTTATTTTAGTGGATTCTTATTTATAATGTCTTTAATTATATCAATAAATATTTTAAATATCATAATTTATAAGCATAAGGATAAATATTTACTTGAATAGAATTAAGTGTTTTTGAATAAAAATGCAAGAGCGATCCTTTCATACCAATTTTCACTTTCTAAGATTAAAAATTATTTTGTTAAATTTTTAGTAGTGGCATTCTTGATTGGGAATAAAATTTAGCTATAATTTGTTGGGTGCAATTCTTCATCTCATTTGAAATTATCCTGAAAAATATATGTATCATTATCTTATTTAAAAAATAATATATGTTTTTAAACTCTCCTAAAAACTAGCGATGGACTAATTAGAAAACAATGAGAGGAATGTATTATTTTTTTTAAATAGAATGATGGTACATGTGTTGCTTGTTAAGTGAAGAATCATATGAACTAGAGCTATAAAAATGTATCTAAATTTTGTCCAAATGGTAGTTGTTTTATTGATGCCATGAATGTGACCCAACTATATAATGACATCATTATTCAGTTTTCTGTAAATATCAGGCAAAAGAGTAGGTCATTGATTTTGATGAAATGTAGCTTGGTGTAGCTATTTGTGTGATGGAGAGAGAAAATTAAAATTTATTTAATTTCTACACAGTTGTTTGGATTATCCTAAATCTCGAGTACTATGACATCTCTTAAATGAATCTTGGCTTGATGGGATGGTGAGGTGATGAGCAAAAAAACATCCTTGATAGGATGGTGAGGTGATGAGCGAAAAAGATGTTTTTAGAAATTAGAGCCTGCTTCCATATAATTAATTGACAATTTCCTTGTGCAATTGCATCTTTATTCATAATCTACTTCAAATTCCAATCATTACGTTGCGTTACGAATAAAATAATAAAAATTTTGTTCGTAAAAGAGGCAACCTTTTCTTCTCTAACAAAGGAAAGTATGCTTCCAAATAAGTCCCACATCAGCTCAGTGATATTGACTTGATAAATTAATATTTAACCATCATGTTAGCATTCATTTCCACCGGCCAAGAGCAATCCTCTCAAAACAAATTTCATTTTCTAAAATTAAAAATTATTTTTTAAAATTTTTTAATGGTATTGTCCTTCTTCGGGATAAAATTAGCTACACTTCATTAGGTATGATTCTTCATCCTATTTGAAACTATCCTAAAAAATACGTGCATCATCATCTTATTCAAAAAATAATATGTATATTTAAACTCTCTTGTAAACTAGCAATAGACTTATTGAAAAATAATGGAAGACATATGTTATTTTTTTAAATGGATTGATGGTATACGAGTTGCTTATTAAGTAAAGAATCATACGAATTGCACCTATGAAAATATATCTAAATTTTGTATATATGTTGATTGTTGGAATGATGCCATGAATATGACCCAACTATACAATGACATCATTATTAAGTTTTCTATAAATATCAATGCAAAAGAGCATGTCATTGATTCTCATGAATATAGCTTGATGTAGCTATTTGGGATATCTTAGATGGAGAGAGGCAAATTTCAAACATATTAAAGCCTGCATAATTTCTATGTGGTTATCTGGGTTATCCTAAATCTCAAGTGATATGATACATTTTGTGAATCTCGGCTTGATGAGGTGGTGAGATGATGAGATCAAATAGTCGTGATGGAAAAGATGTTTTCAAAAATTAGAGCCTAGTACTATATAATTAATAATTCCCACGTGCACCTACTTCTCCGTACTCTACTTCAACTTTCAATAATCATGTTATGTTATGAGTAAAATAATAAAAAATTTATTCGTAAAAGAGATTGCCTTTTCTTCTCTGATAAAGAGAAGTATGCTTCCAAAAAAAAGTCCTACATTGGCTCAGAAACATTGGCTTGATAAATTAATATTTAATCATCTCTGTGTGTCGGCATTCATTTCTGTTGGTCAAAAGCAATCCTTTCGTACCAAATCTCATTATCTAAAATTAAAAATTATTTTATTAAAATTTTTAATGGCGTTGTCTCCAATTGAGGATAAAAATTAGGTAAAGTTTAGTTGGTGCAATTCTTAACCAAATTTAAAACTATCTTGAAAAGTATTTGCACCATATCTCATTTAAAAAATATTAGGTGTTTTTAAACTCTTTTGAAAACTAAAGGTAAACTTATTGGAAAACAATGAAAGACACATATTACTTTTAAATGAAATGATGGTATACATCTTGCTTATTAAGTGAAGAATTGCAAGAATTACATGTAAGGAATTTTATGTAAATTTTGTCCATAAGTTGGTTGTTGGAATGATATGAATACAACTTAATTATATAATGACACTATTATTCGGTTTTCTATAAATGTGAGGGCAAAAGATTAGGTCATTGATTCTTAGGGAATGTAGCTTGATGTAGCTATTTGGGAAATCCTAAATTGAGATAGAAAAATCTCGAACTTAGTAAAATTTGCTTAATTTCTATGCAGCTATTTTGGTTGTCTTAAATGGAGAGAGGAAAATCTCAAACCTATTAAAATTTGCTTAATTTTTTTGTAGCTATTTGGCTTATCCTAAATGAAGAATGGAAAATGTCAAACCTATTAAACCTTGCTTAATTTATATGCAGTTATTTGGGTATCCTAAATCCCGGATGATATGAAACCTCTTATAAATCTTGGCTCAATGGGGTGGTGAGATGATGAGCTCAAATAACCGTGATGGGAAAGGCATTTTTGAAATTAGAGTCTGCTGCTATATAATTGATAATTCTCATGTGCAACCACAACTCATGTCCATACTCTACTTCAAATTCCAATAACCATGTAATGTTAAGAGCAAAATAATAAAGATTTTGTTCGTAAAAGAGATTGCCTTTTCTTCTCCAATGAAGAGAAGTATGCTTCCAAATAAGTCTTACATAAGCTCAATAACATTGGTTTCATAAATTAATATTTAATCATCTCTATACGTCAGCAATCATTTTATTCTGATCAAGAGCAATTCCTTCATACCAAATTTTATTTTCTAAAATAAAAAATTAATCTCTGGTTAGGGATAACATTTTGGTATGGTTAAATAAATGCGATTTTTCACCTTGTTTAAAACCATGCCAAAAAATGAGTGTCTTATTATTTTATTAAAAAAATAACATATGTTTTTAAGGAATAAGATCCTCTATGGCACAAACTTTATTCCATAAAGTATTATGCATATTTGGATGGCTGTCATATGTCTCGTATAGAATACAGATGACTATCTCTCATTCACAGTCTACTATCTATATGGCATCTAGAAAATACTTTTTCATTTCTCAAGTATATCACAACCGCCACATGTCTCAATAGGACATATGGTGACATTTAAATTTATAGAGTACTTTATGGTAGAAATGTTGTACTATAGAGAATTTATACTTTATCCTTAAACTTTCTTAAAATCTAACGACAGGCTTATTGGAAAACAATGAAAGATACGTCTTACTTTTTTAAAAGAAATGATGGTGCACATGTCACTAATTAAGTAAAAAATCGCATGAACTGCACCTAAGGAAATGTACCTAAATTTTGTCCATGAATTAGTTGAAATGATGCTTTATAAGACCCAACCATATAATGACACCATTATTTAGTTTTCTTTAAATGTTGGGGCGAAAGTGTAGGTCATCAGTTCTCATGGAATGCAGCTTGATGTAGCTTATCTAGGTAATCCCAAATGAAATGAGGAAATTTCTAAACCTATCAAAATCTTTTTAATTTCTATTTTTGTTGCCTATAGAAAATTCTGAGGACTGTCCATGAACTGTGGACTGCACAAAGGCTCTGCTTACATGTCATGAGCAGTGAAAGAGGCTAACAAGTCGCCAGTATATAGTTTACCAAGGGCGAGCATCTTCTAAGAAAAATTAATGTCAGCTAAGCATAGCACCAAGATTTCTCTGTTTGTGAACAGTGCTTGTGAATTAGGCCTAGAATGAACTTTATTTAAATTATTAGGACTTAGTGGTCAGGGCACCATATCTTTTCTGGGAAAGTAAAAGAACTAGTTGCAGTCTGTCTATGCTCTATTGGCTTTATCGCTTTATATAAATTGGATCCCTGGGTCCCCTGCAATCCAGCAATGGTTATGTGTGGACCAAGCCTCTCTACATGGATGAGCATACTAATTTAGTCCCATGATTAAAAGGAGGAGTGTGGGGTTTAATTACTCTAAAGCGACTTCAGGAAAGTTTGTGCCTGCCTTCATTAGAATGGAACCTAAAGCAGGAGAGCTTTTGAACTTTGAAATTATGGGCATTGATCAACATGACATGCTGTGAATTGGTGCTCCTATCTCAACAATCCAATGACCATGAGTACAGCTTCACCATTTAAATTTTGCAACACAATCTGCCCAAGACCAAACACTGGTTCTTTTGGAGATCCCAGTAAAGATCCTTTTTGTTTGCTCACTTCACATGGAGTTAAAGCTTGCAAGTTGGTCCTCAATCCTGCAGTAGCAATATGAACATGATCATTCGTAATTATAACTTTTACCAGCTAGAACATGGAAATCTAGCCAATAAATCTGGATTGATGAGATGGTGCTTGTCACCTTCTATGCCCCTTACGAACCTTCATCGAGCGTACAACTTGCAGCTTTACAGCCATGCCATCTCAAAGTCATTATATATTTATGCATTGAGTGGCAGTTCATGGTAAAAAAAAATAATCTAATAATAATAATAATAATAATAATTGAGTAGAATGTTCATCAGTACAGATTGAATTTTAAATTTGAATCTGATCGGCCAGTCATTGAAGGCAGCAAGTGAAAGTACCACATTGTTACCATCAAACAGACAATCATCTGCGATCATCAAAATCCTTCGATTCATACCGTACGTCTTATTATCAAATTATAGAATCATTGCACCTCAAGATGAGATGCTAAGACATTGCCGAGTGTTATTTTTTAGGCAATTTTCTTGAGATATGTCGATGATAACTAGGTAAACAATGTATATAGTAGGAACCCACGTGCGATATTGATTAGAGACTAATCATTGGCGATGAGCTTTTGCCCCAAATGTGGGACTTATAATCAATCCTTCTATCATCTTAGGAAACTTGATGGCGCTCAACTTTGATTGGCTTGTTGAATGGTCTGAGCCACCGGAGGCAATGCATCAATGTCATCAATGTGGCTAATTTAGAGTCTCATAATGGTTGGCAATTATAAAATGGGCATCCAAAACTCTTTATTCTTGTTGTTGTTGTTGACCTGTGGTGCCCAATAATGAGCCATTTTCTCATGCCATAATTGATCACAAGAACATTAAAAAGGATCATTTGGTTCTAGCCATGCTTTGGTGTGATTTTCACTTCTCCCACAATGTAATTAAAATAATAAAGGAATCTACTCCCAATGAAAGGAGCTGATGCAATATCCAACATTCCGCAGCTCACAAATAAACAAAAGCCTCTTTTACCTTGAAAAAAATGCAAACTAAAAGCCTTCACATTGAGTACCCACTCACCTCTTGCTTGGCCTCTTCACGAGCCTGTGTCTGGATCCTCCAAAGTTTGTATTTTACCAATGTTGCTGAGAGTACTCACACCGGGGTCGAGGGAGGAAGAGAGAAGGCGTTGAAACCAAAGCCCCTATCAAGCACCAAATGGACGTACCTTTTGTCTTAAAAGGCAGCAGTCCTGCCCTCTCCTGTCCCCATCATTTGTGTCCTTTCTTTTCTTTTTATGTAACCTAAAATACATAAAAGGAATCTTCCCCTAACCACCATGCTCATACCTATGCGTGCCCTCTTCTCCTCGCTAAATCAAACACCCCATCACCAAATCACCAACACCACAAGAATTGGCCATAGGCCTAAGCACCACCAAACCCTCCGAGTTAATTTGGAGCCAATTCAAAGCCATTGGTTATAATAAAAAAAAAAAAAAGAAGAAAAACCATCCTTAATTATCCTTAAATGCGTTGATCTCACCATAATCCCCTTCCCCATTAATGGATTTTCCAACCAGACATCCTCTTAAATTCCCCCAAAAAGAGAAAAATAAATCAAATTGGCACCTCGTTTCCTTCACAAATTAATTAAATATGGCCAGGTGGGTGGATCTAAGACTTCCAAGCTGACAACTAGCAGTAAAGTAAATGGGAAAGAACCAGCATTCACAAGCATTTAATGCAGTAAAAAAAAAAAAAAAGGTAAACCATGAGGGAAAGATGCTGTTTCGGTTTCACGCCTGGCTACAGCTGTTCGTAGGACGAGGAGGCTAAGATTATTTATTTTGTGTACTGCTAACAGTCATCCAAACCAACCCCACTCTCACGTGATTCTGCTGTGACAAACCAAGCAACTGCCGTTTACCAAATCTTTTGTGTCGGCTTTTTATTCGAGATATTCTTTTGACCATCTCATCTCTCGTTATCATCTCGTGATGGCCCAAATTATTTGACTAATTTTATATTATTGTCAATAAAAAAATGGCACGCACGGGATAGGCTTTTAACGCATCGGTCTAATTTGGGTCTGGCACGAACCATCGCCGACCCGACAGTTTGGTTTGCTTGCCGGCAGCCTTTTTACTTCTTCTTCTTCTTCTTCTTTTTTTTTTTTTTTTTTTTTTTTTAACTTTTAGGATGGTGGCAGCATTGAAAAGGTCCTGGCCTTATTTGAAGCAGTTGTTGTTGGTTTTAACTGTTAAAATTTATCTATTTCCTATCGTATTATTTAGCGTTCGAGGATGAAAGAGCCTTATGTTTGAAGATGACAATCTTTCTACATAACTATTCTTAAAATTTTTTATTATATTCTTTAATATTTACTAAAAGTTAAATATGATCTTCAAGCTTGTAAGCTATTTCTATAGTTATCATGCTATGGCCTTTGAGTTATTGCCGATTAAGAAATTTTTAAACTCATCTTTTAATGGAATGACTCCCAAATCAAAGAGATCAGCTAATTCTAAAGTGCTTTTCTATTTATTAAAACTTTTGTTTAGTTCTTTAGATTTTTTTATTTAAAATTTTATATGCATATCAATGATGCAGCAAAATGAATGCAAGACTATAGATTCATACTTCTATCTAATAAAATGCAACACCACTTTTCAAATGCAACTTAATGCGTTTTTAGTTCTGTTTTGTTTATTACTAAAGTATAAAATGGTTGTAATTGCTCTAACCATGATTAACTTTAGCATCACATCGATCTTTATCATACATATTGTGTGTGTAATGATAATCATGTAAACTATTATTTGCATCATCAACTTATTGTTTTGCCTACTTATGACATCAAATAGGAGAGATACACATGAATTTCTCAACCTATGTCTTAGGGTTTAAGGCATAAAACAAGAAGGCCATCTAGAGATTCATGAATATTGCATATGCCAATTTTGTATATAGTTAACAAATTAATGACTAAAAATATTGATTTCTAATTCCATTTTTTTTAAATAGGAGACCCTTCATATAAGAGTGAGATCAATAATATATATATATATATATATATATATATATATATATATTGAAATAGTAAGATTGATGATGTAAAAGGTAGCACAAATTTTGATATTGCAAGCCATGGAGAAGAATAACATAGTCATGCTAGTTGGAAGAATGTGGTAAAAGGTTACCCAAGAATTAGCACCTAGAGAGATAAAATCCTGATGATATGAATGCTTTACAATAGCTTTTATAGTTGCATGCCATATCTTGAAGACAAAATTCCATCCAATCACTCAATAATCCACGATCCATTCATCATTTGAAAGTTCGTCTAAGAAGTGACAAAATACAAGTGGGCCAAGTGATGGCCCTGAGGGGAGTGGAGAGAAATTGAGCAAAGGATTTTAAGTGGTAAGCGATTATGTTAGGAAATGTAGACCATTGCAAAAGTACGTGTCCCTTCTTGAAACTCACATGTAATAGTATTGTAAATGACCTATCTTTTTTTTTAATATAGATATAGTTTGACTCTAACTTTGGATTGAAAATAGATTGAACAAGTTCTGATATTAGCGTATCCATACACATATCTATTTTTATTTGTACAATATAGATATGAATACAAATATTAGCTAGATACAACAATTTATATATGCATTTTTTTTAGACAAATATGGATACAAATTGGATATTATAGGTATAGAGATAAACATAAACACTATAGTCAAATGATTAAATTTTATAACCAAAAAATTAAGGACATGACCAAGTGGAAAATAAATTAAGTTATTCTGGTCTTATAATCCTTAAAGCTCATGAGTTACATACAAAATTAAATAGGATTACTAGTAGAATTAGATATTTAGATGTAAATTGGAATTATTTATCTATATCTATATTTTTTTTTCTTTAGCAAATATAGATATAGATATAAATATTAGTCAAAAGCTCAAATTTGTATCTATATTTAGATAGATTTGAATATAAAAATGGATTTGAATGGTTATTATTCAGTTCACTTTTTCTCTTGCTTTGATTGAGTTTGGTTACACCAATAAATAGTTTTTAAAAGATCTTACCTTAACAAATAAAACTAAAATAATCCAGCTCCCATTTGCTAATCGGGTCAACTTTATGAAAGAAAGTATAGATCCAGTAGGTTATTTGGGTCTATTTGGGTCTAAGCCAAAATATTTACATTTGAGTCAAGTATGTAACTATTATTTTATTGCTAAATTCTACTAATTGATAATCAAATATAGATCCACTGATAAGATTAAAAAGAATTAACTTATACTTAAATTTTTTATTCAAAAACTCTTAATTCTATCTAAGTAAATGGTTATCCTTAAGTTTATAAATTATGATATTTAAAATATTTATTAATATACTTAAACTCATTACAAATAAGAATCCATCAAAATAGAAAATAAAATATAAATATTTAGATATAATTAGAGGAAAAAGATGGAAGGAGATCTAGTTGTTAAGATGAAAAGGAGAATTAGTTTAAATTAAAATTTATTCAATAAATTTATAAAGATAATTAGAGTAAAGAAAAATAAAAGTTATATAATTAAGACTTATGGTCAAAAAATATAATATCCAGACCTGTCCTAGAATTTAGATCGAATCTAGTTTTTAGATCTGACCCAACCCATGGATCTCTAAATACGGATTGGGTCAAATCTAATTGAGTTAGGATCAGGTCAGATCATGGATCGACTTGACTCATTTGTATCTTTATATATCACTAAATGTTTACTCTGATGGTATTACTCATTGTGACTTATATAAATAGATGGGGGTTCAATTTCAATTGAAGACAACTCTCAGGGGTGGGATGGATATAAGTTAAAAATAGCGGGGATTAACCCTTCTTATCTCAAAAAATTGATAGATTCATCTTGACATATTGACAAAAATCTATTTAAAGAATAAATATATAGCAAATTTGAAGGGAAAATTTGAATCTATCTCCTATTTTTTTTGAGCATGATAAATTAATAAATCTTGAGGAAAAAAGAGTCCTCTTATTATACAAGAAAAGAGTCGGGTTTGAAAATGACACAGGGTTATCACAACTTAAATAAATCTCTAAGTCATTTTTAATTATAAAAATAATATTTAGTGAATTTAAACATAAAATAAATTTAAAAATAGTTGATGTGGGACCAATTTTTCATTATCAACTAACAAATAGATTAGTATGATATTAATTAGTGTACAACTTGCACAATGCACATGGTACCATTTTTCTCCTTTTCTCAAGTATTCTTAAAATATAATATAATAATATAAATGAAAAATTTTGCATAAGTTGACACTTATAAAGAAACTTCCACATTAATAATAGTGTTACTAATATCAGCCCCGCTCGATGCATGAGTATTATTTCTTCTTTTTCCAACTATTCTTCAAGTACAATATCATAATGTAAAGACTCCAATAGCTAAATTTATATTAAACATTAAATATTAATGATGTCCAAGTATAACAATATTTGTGTTGTTCTATATTAAACCACAAATGCTCATGCTGGTATATGTTTAATTTCACATTGTTTATGTATTAGATAGATTTAAGGTACTCATACAAGTCTAAAGAATCCAAAATAATATCTTTTGGCTAGCTTTTCTCTGTATGAGGTCGTAAGTTATTGCAAACATAGATATTTAGTCCTATTTTAGTTGTGTACTAAATAAATCTTGCGTATTTATATAATTTTACAAAATCCAACTATCTTTTTAGGATGAAGTCTTGAATTCTTACACTAGCATTAGAATAGATTAGGCTCATGTTCTACATGGACTAAAAGATATTGTAAATAGAATCTTTTAAACTGATTATGGGCCGATCATGATGTTTGTGATCGTATGTAAATTTAATTGGATTTGGATTTAGACTTTTAACTTCATGAGGATACAAGGGCTTAAAATGAAGAGGATGCAAGAGCTCATGTTGGATTTTATTTAGTCCTGATATAGGATCATTTGGCCAGCTAATCTTGTGGTGACATATGACATAGTCAGATATCCATACAAAAAGAGAAAAGTCTAATTAGAGTCCTCTCCTTCATAATGGCCACCTTATCCAAGTTTAATTAGGATTCTCCTTATATATAATAAACCCAATTCAGAAAAAGAAATTAGCCAACTAATTCTTATCAAGATATGGTTTCCTCCAAAATTAGGATTAATAAGATTCATCTAATATAAAAGTCCAGCCCAAGATAGCACAAGTCACCCTCCTTCAAACATTTATAAAATCAGCCCAACTCAACCCAGGCAACACAAGCTAACTCTCTTCTCTCTCTGTTTAAGTCTTAGGTTGCTCATTCAAGATGCCTAGGGCTCTCTTCCTTGTCAACCTTTAGCTAACTTGAGTGTCAGAGAGCTTTCCTCAGAAGAAAACTTAGGGACCTCTTAACACTATTTTTCTTTGAGCGTAGGAAGACAAGTAGATCAGCTGGAAAGGTACTCTATCATGCATATGAGATCAATTTTGTCCATTGGTATGCAAAGACTAAATTTAGACGTTAGTAGATTAGCATCATTTGTGGGAAGTAATAAGTAGAAACACCCAATAAAATTTCAGAGCCCGATATATACATTACGAATTTTAGAGCATCTTAGATATCCCCATTGCAAATCTTAGGCCTGCTTTCTTTCTTTTTCTTCCATGTAAGTCCATTGTAAGAGGCTGGAGTTCCATCACTCCACCTGCTCCACCAAGCGACTAGGGTTGTCCGTGTGAGCTCCCAAGGAACAGCACCAAAGGCGACAGGTTAGGGAGGTGTGTGATAAAGAGAAGCCTAACACTAACCAGCTCATTTGCCGCCTGCCCCTAGGCATCATTGGAAGGAGGCAAAAAATTTGGGCAAGTTAATGGAAAAGGGTATTATAATCTCCCTTCGTTATAATGTGATGTTTTCGCACATCACAAATTAGTTAGAATCTACTCTGAGTAGATCCATGCCATGGCGGAATGGCTCTGATACTATTTGTTATGCCCCAAGCCCACAATCTGATCCAATTAATGCCATTGGCGGATCAAAATCACATGGCCCAAAAACTCAAATGGAAGTTAATGGTTAGTAGATAAACTTAAGTTATAAGAACATAACACTTTCTTTTCCATCCAATGTGTAATTATTTTTGGGGTATTATAAGACCCAACTTGGTTGAGCAATTCGTTCCACCAGCCTGAGTCCCTTAGAGGAAGAAGGCTCCTATTCACTGATTTCTCTATTTTGGAGAAGCCCAAATAACCAATTCTACTACTGTCACGATTATGGTTCTCGTCATCACGCTTAAAGTGAAGCCAAGCCGAGAGAGGACAATTGATTGGAAAGATGGCCAAAAAATTTAGTGCCTTCTTGAAGGGGGCAGAGTGGAAAAGCAATGGATCCCCTGTTTTCTTCAATGAAAAATAGGGGCATCTCTTCCCCCTAACGTAGCTTGCCCACAAGCTATTGAGCAGGCTGACCTCCAACGACTTCTTGACCAGATCTCAACCATGACAGCCAGAGAGCCCAATGTTCGAGTCGCTCCAATCTTGTCAAGTAGTGGGTCCAGAGATCCTTAGGCAAAAGTGATGATGGGAGTCCATGCAATTAGAGGAGGAGGGCGTCACTATGACCTTGTTGGGGTGAGGCAGCTTGCTGAGAGAAGGTTGAGGTGAGTAGCACCAGAAGTGTGCGGCTGCTGGACACAATTGGAGCACATTCGAAGCAGAATGATGGACCTATCTAAGGAGCTCAAGAGTTATGATTGATAATTCGAAATCAGCTAACCTGAAAAGCAATGATTGATAATTTGAAATCAGCCAATTTGAAGAGTAACAATTGGTTATCTTAAATTGACAAATATGAAGAGTAACAATCGATGATCTAAAATCAACTGATCTAAAGAGTAATGATTGGTGATCCAAAATTGATCAACCTGAAGAGTAACGGTTGGTGATCCAAAATTGACTAACCTGAAGAGAAGCAACTGATGATCCAAAATCGATCGAACTTGAGTCTGCTGAATAGAGATCAGTTACATAAAATCGATCCCAAAGATGACCTCAGCTTGACTAAGAACATACCGGTTACATAAAATTGACCCCAAAGATGACCTCAACTTGATAGGCCATCACATAAAACAAACCTTAAAGATGACCTCAACTTAATCGAGAATAGGTTGTTTACGTAAAATTGACCCTAAAGACGATCTCAACTTGCCTGAGAACAAGCTGATCATATAAAATTGACTCCAAAGAAAGACCTTAGCTTGATTGAGGATAGGTTGGTTACATAAAACTGAACCAAAAATAACCTTAGTTTAATTAAGAAAAAGATAGTTTTTTAAAATTTTAAAACTAACCTAAGCCCTAATAATGTTAGGTTTGGTATAAAGGTAGTGACGCTCAACTTGATCACTTGGCTAGCAACTACCAAAGATTCCACTGAATGTACCTCAAATTGACTCTAAGTTTAACTGATGCTCCTTGGTTTGATCATCGAAGAACAAATTGGTCAAAAGCTAGGAGATAGCCTTAAAAATCTAAGTTGGTTAAAGATAGACTACAGCTCGGTTACTAAGGCACTATAAAAGGCAAAGGTCCCAAGTACTAATCTAAAGGATATTCTGATTGGTGCTCCTTGGTTTGATCACAGAAAGATAAATCAATCAAAGGTCAGAAGATAACCTTAAAAAGCTAGGCTGGTCAAAGATAGACCAGAGCCTAATTATTAAGGCACCCAATAAGGTAAAGGTCCCTAGGTACTAACCTGAGAGACATTTTGATTGATGCTCTTTGGTTTGATCAAGGAAGCATAAATTGGTTAATGGCTAAGAGATAGCCCTAACAAGCTTGGCCAATCAAGGATAGACCAAAGCTCAGTTATTAAGGCACCCCTTAAGGCAAAAGTCCTAGGACTGGCTTGAGAGACTTAGTTAAAATTTTGAAAAAAACCCTAAGGTAGGATCTTAAGAAGCCGACCTACTATGCTCACAATGGAGAGCGACCTCCCCAAGCCGACCTTGATTTGCCGAGGCGTAAAATTATAACACTGACCTAAAAGACTTAGTGAAAATAATTTTAAAGTACCTATGCTCTATGCGAGAGGCTGACCTTCTCAAGATCGTGTAGGAAGCAAGAGGCTGACTTACTCGAAGATCGAAGTAGCTTTAAGCCGAGGACCAAGCCACCTTTATCCAATTAGCTTGGTTTAAGTTCCTTAGCTTAATTAGCTTGATAATAATGATCAACTCTGATAAGTCGATTTGACGATTTAGAAAGCTAACCAACAAGTTTGGTTCGAATTGACTTAAAATCAAAATCATTTTAGGGATAGATGGTCTTATTTAGCCTAGTATCGACCTGATACCCAACCTGTGATAGCAGCCTTTTCTCTGAAAATATACCTATGCAATTCGGGAACTAAGATATGGCCAACCAATCCTTTTAGGGGCTTGAGCTTATTTACACCTAGGTCGGTAAGATTGATTAATGCCATTAATACTGAAAAGTAAATCTAAAGATGAGCTATTCGATAACTTGATGCTTTATGTATAGTCATCTACTAGTTGAGCCACTTGACAATTCAATCAGTTTGATGGTGCTTCATGTATTGCGGGAGTTTATGCAACCAATGGAGCCAATGATCGGAACATGCTAAAGCCGAGCTACCTGATGTCTCGACTGAGAGTCAATTGCTTAATAACTCAATGAAAGATGAGCTGCTATACAGTTTAGTCGAAAAAGGAGCTATTAGATAGCTTGGTGAAAAATATGCTACATGTTAGCACTATTACACAGGGAAAGCCAACAAGTTTGAGTCAGATCAGCCATACAACGAACTGAGCTACTTTCACAACTTGAGCATGATTCAAGCTCAACTTTTGAAAGTGCAAGACAAATGATATGGGCTGATTTGGTTGGCTAAGCTTATGGTGACATGTGGTATAGTTAGATACATGCAGAAAGAGAGAAAACTCTAATTAGAGAAGGACTCTTCTTCGTGATGGCCTTCCTATTCAAGTTTAATCAGGACTCTTCTTATATATGATAAACTCAATACAAAAAAGAAATTAGCCAACTAGTTCTTATCAAAATATGGTTTTCTTCGAAAATTAAGATTCAATAAGAATTATCCAATACAAGAGTTTGGCTTCAAGTTAAAATTCCTTCAAATGTCCTTCCAAGTTACCCTAGGTAGCACAATCTAGTTCTCTTTTCTTTCCTTGCTTTATTTCTAAACTACTTATTCAAAAACTCTAGGGCTTTTTTTTGTCCACTTTTAATTAATTTGAGCATCGAAGGATTTTTTTTATTTAAAAAACTTTAAAGATTCTCACACTTTCTTCTTTGAGTGCAAGAAGATAAGCAAAATGACTGTGCATATAAAAATTAATTTCATCCATTGCCATATAAAGATTAGATTTAAATGCCAACAAGTTGAGCATTAGTCACATGTTAGGCGTGAGGTTAAACTAAAATAATATATTTTGATTAATTTTTTATTAATATGCCGTCGTTGTATAGGTAATAAAATTCAGTAATGATCAACCATATTGATATGACGTCAGAGGAGAGAGCACAGCCAAGCCACCATTTTAGCCCTGTAATAGATGAGAGACGGAGCAAGTCACATCACCTTGTGCCGTCTATTTTATCATTTCTCCTTTTTATACTTTCACAATTTAAAATTTATTTATTAATTTATACAATGATTGAGAGACCTTTTTCACACTAGATTTCCGTGCTACTTTCTAAATTAATTGGAGCATGGGCCCATCTTCAACGCTTTTACCCTTTTTCCCTCATGATTGGTAAACCGTTGGAAGAGCCGTCTCTCTCCCATTGTGGCGGCATTTTATAATTATATATATACACACACATACACACACCCTCAATCCACACAATCGTTATGACAGTTTAAATAAATAAAAATAAAAAAAAATTACGCCACAATCAATTAAAAAATATTAAAAAGCAGGCTAGATCATTAGACTCACACAATTTATTTTCATTCTTAAATTTTTAATCACCATTTAATCTCTATTACCTTAAAAATATTATATTCTTAATATTTTATTATAATAAAATTAATTAAAATTAATAAAATAATTAATATATCATCTTAATATAAATATATGGACTGAGTGATAGAATGATATGTTAGTTATTTCATCAATTTTAACTAATCTTATATTATAACTTAGAAATATAACATTCATGATGGACTAAAATATAGTGATCGGAGATTTGAGAATTGATGTAATTTTGAGTGAGAGCTTGTGGATAGAAAGTATTTTTTTATATAAAAAAATATGATATGATTGATAGGACTAAAATTTTTTAATTAATAATGATGATTGTACCTTGATAATCTTAGTGAATTTTTACTTTGCATGAAGAGAAGATGAATGAGGGCATTTAGGGCTTTGTTTTCATAAAGAAAAAAACTTGTTGCCCCTCAAATGTTAAGGGATGAAAAGCACAAGATGCATGCCAATATCTATAACATTTTGTAGTATTTTTTAATCATTTCCCTTGAAATATTAGTTATATGTGCAAATCATCTTAGTAAAAAAAAAAAAAAGTGAAAACCATTCTAGCATGCATTTAACCCTATATAAGTTGTGCATCATATAGATTTTCGATGTATAACTAGAGGCTCAAAAATCTAAATAACAATTTTACTTTTTGGGATGAGATTTTTAGTTATTATAGATAATATCAGAATAGATTCAGCCCATAACCTATGTGGACTAGGGATGAACTCTTAGTGTTTGTAATTAGATTTAGAAAGAATTTGGTTGGATCCAAACTCTTAACATGGTAACGACATTAGAACTTAAATCAAGGGAGTATGTGAGAGATTGTATTGCCATATATTTAGTTCTACATCATTTATATATCAAATAGATTTTTATGCTATTATAATTTAAATCAAAGAAATACGTAAGAGTTTGTACCAACGTATGTTTAGTCCTATATCAGTTGTGTACTGAATATATTTTAAGCAAGAACTTAGGTTGCGTAGTTGTTCTTGTAAGATTTATGATAGTTAATCGTGCCTATTAAATTCTTAAGTTAATTTCAGCAGTTTTTATGAATTACTAAAGACACCTCACACATAAATAATAGAGTTTAACTTCATCACTCACAACTTATTCTAATAAGTGAATTGTGTGGGGCTGGACTTAAAAGAGTTGACTGTCTTAAATATAAGGGATATATCAACATATCGATCTAGGATTTGTTATACATCATTTTATTTTCTTGCTTATATCTAAAAATATTAAAAGATGAAGTAAAGAACCAAAGTTTGAAACTCTACATCTGTCCAAGAAGCTGGGTCATAAGTCCTGTTCAATTGAGCTTAAGATTTTGGATATTAGATACAAATGCTTGTTAGATTAGATATAAATCTTGTCAAATCCAAATATAATATCTCCATGATCTAGCTTAAGATCTAAAATATCATGAACCTTGAGTTCATTGAATCAAAATTCAAAAAATTGGTAATTATTTAGATCAGCAATTAACATCACAAATTGAAAAGCAACTTTAATTTAGACACTCATTACCTTGCTGGTTCTTATTGAGGTAAGTATTATTTGATAACTATCTTGTGAGCTATAGAGTTTATTCAAAAGCCCATGTGATATACATCAGTACTACTTGCAAAACCATATATTTAGACCACTATTTCTACCATAATTACTGCGAAGGTAAGTAGCCCTAGTATTCTTGCAATGCTATTGAGTAAAGTTGATTAATTAGAGGCCTGTTTGATTAATTATCGATCCAAATTATTGATCAATAGTTACCTCACATAACTATTAGAAAATAGTCACTTAAAGGCATTTCAATAGCTAATTTAAGCACGGGTTAAAGTTGATAAACTTATGATTTAAAGATTTTTGGAATACTAGAAATCACCATTTTAGATGCAGTTGAGAATTTAAAAGAAAAATATCAAATCTTTCAAAGCAGTGATTAATGTGATTTTTTTTGTTTTTTTTTAACCTTGGTTTTGATAAAAGAATATCCCTAGGATGTTACAATTTTGTATTCAAACAAATATATAGAAATGTACAATATGCTTCCACGTGCTAATGAAATTTTGTTGAATCGATGCTTAAAAGAAGCATTTTATCGAAAGAGAATTAGGTGAAGGAACTCTCTTTCCAACTCAAGAATGAGAAGGCGTGGGACGCCAATTGGTGGCTATAATTCCACGCTCTTTTCCTTGTCAACTTTCACATGCCCTACATTGCTCTTGTTTTTCTCGTCCTACCCGCAACGTTCGGTGACCCGACCACCCCATCATACACGTTTTTAGACTACGTCCTTGCCCCATGGATGTGACAGGGTCCAGTCATTGGGTGGTTGTGATTCGATTTTAGGACAATTACGTGCACCAGACGGTGGTGATGGTGATGGATACACGGAACGCTGTAACTGCGAGGGCCTCAGAACGTCATCCGACTCGGTCTTCGTCTTGCTCTCTTTTTCACCTCTCAACGCAACCACCGACACGGCACTTGGTTTGCGGTTTTCTGTAAATATATGGCATTTGTAGGGTCGGTTTTTAAGATTTATCCGGACTTTTTCGATCGCGGTCCAGGTTTGGTGCCGGAGAGATATCGGTTTTTTTTAATATATTAATGACCGAATAAAGTATGATATTTCGTGAAAAAATGAGAGAGAAGGGGAAGGAGGGGGGGGGTTTGAAAAAATGAGAGAGAAGGGGAAGGTGGGTGGGGGAAGCAGCGTCACAGGAATCCAACTAGCAGACAAAAATAAAGGCGTTGAAGAGGTCAGTCTTGGTGGGCGAGAGACGTAGATGGATACCGTTTCTTTTGGAGTTTGGGCCAGTTGCCGTGCGCGCTCTGATAAGTTGAGAGTAAATCTCTGCCGTTCATTTCAACTACCGTATACTGCACTGGGTGATACCTACTGAACGCTATGCTCATTGCTGTATTTACCATCCCACATGACGAGAGAGATTTGATGCTAGAGTCATGAGATTTGGCCATCCATGAGCCAAAATGGATTGTAATATACCAAGCATCATGAGATCATGTTCTTCTGTGCTTTCCTTTTCCTTTCTTTTTTTTTTTCTTTTTTTAAAATAATATGTACCTAAATATTTGGAGGTACTTCTAAAAAAGAAGGTGATTGACCTTGAAAGATGTCAAAATCTTATACATTTCAACAAGACTAAGTTGAGACTAACTCACCTAGACTCTTATGGAAAGGGATGTAGACTGAACGAATGTAGTTATTAACCAATAAATTTATGACACATTCCAACGTAGCATATACTTTTACTCATATCTTGATTTGTCGTATCTATGAATATCTTAAAAGCTCAAAGGTGAGCTAATTAAATATAAACAAGAGTCCTAAAGATGAATACTTATTTGTAGGGACAAAAGGGATCATGTCTGTGTCCCATTAGATTTGACTCACTTCTTATTGACAAAAGAAGAGGCAAAATTAATCAAAATTCACTAAATCATGAATTTTGATAAAGATAGGACTCTAACCTATATTATCAACACCCTCCAAGTGACTTTGCTAAGTGAACTAATTACAAGCAATATCTATTAGATTTGACTAATTTACTTCGCGGTTAAAGTTTTTCTACATATATTCGTGTTTAAATTAGAGTTTAGATTTTTAATATAGGCCCATCCCTAACAATATGTTGAAGTTAAAGTGAAAGTTGTAATTGAGAGAAGGCGAGGGAGAAATTTATTTATGTTATAATTACCGAGTTCAAGAATTTTAGGGGCATTATCCTAGAATAGAATCCTAAATCTTTAGTTACTAAGTGAAGAAATGTGACTACTAAGTAGCCTTGGTTCACTAGAATTTTAACTATTTAAAAGAGAAAAAAAATGAGCCCTTTGGAATTGACTTAATTTCAGCTCAAATGGCTCCTACTAAGGAAGACTTACAATCATAGTCACATCTCATGTTACTTTAATTTAGCATAGTTGGCATAAATTTGCTTACGTAAAAATAATCTACAAGCCTAAATATTTTAAACGGATCAAATAAATTTGACCATTGAAGTAGCAACAGGGCCGTGCATGTTCTTTAAATAAGCCAGTAATTTTTTAATCTAGATGATTACTGCTAATCATGTGAGGATGGCTATACAACTCAGCTGCGCAAGCAAGTTATCTCATAACTTAACAGACATTAAATTATGTAGCCGTAAAACTGTATGCTACTGTATTTACTTTGAATGCATGCCATATTGTGAGATATAACAAATAGTGCAATGATCACTGATGCCTGTAAGTTTTAGCTCGTAAGTTATCTTATGAATCCTACCACTGATGCACAAATTTTGATATATTATTCTATTAATGTCTTCGAAGTAAATAAGAGATGTAAATGTTTTAACGGACAATTTCCTCTATGTGATAAATAAGGAGGAGGAGCCTCTTAAAAAGAAATAAAGTAGTATTTAAGAAAAAAGCTATTTAATGCATAATAAACATAAAAATGTGTCATGTAAAATGCCATATATTTTTATGGACAAAACTTTAGAAATTGAGTTAGAATTGTGCATGACTAATGACAGTGAAAATAGCAAAATTTTCTATATCGATGTATTTTTTTTGGGCTAAAATGCTCTTCAGCCTTTAGAAAATTTGTATCACTAGAAAGATGCTTCAGCCTTGCCAGTATTTATATCAGCACCATGGAAGACCATGGGCCGCTAGAGACGGCTGAAAGAAAATATAATCAAAATAACAGGCCACTGCATTCAGTGGTAACGGTGAAAAACAAAAATAAACAAATAATAAAAAAAAAATAATAATAAAGCTGCGGAGTTGATGGCAAGGAATGCGAGCGGCGGTTGCTGGTAAGCGCGCGACCCGCCAAAAGCCGTTGACGTCCGCCGGTGGAAGTTTGTTTCCAACTGGGCCGAGGCCCCTGTCGAATCCCCGACGGGTCCAAAACCGGCTGGTCTTCGGCGGCAACCACCTAGTGACCGCGGTTGGGGTTAATATTTGGGGAGCGTATCAAACGATTGCGGGAATGAAGCCAATGCCCGGGAAGGGGAGCGAGAACGGGAATTTCACATGACGGTGGACCCCGCAGCAAAGTAAAGTAACGGCCGTCCGCCTCCTCTCATCGCTGTGCTCCGCTCCGCATCTCGCTTATTTCTCGCTAGCTAGCTCGCTCGCTTCTCGTATCTCACCACATATTCTATATTTCATATATTATTATTATTATTATAGGGCGATCTGTTTCTATTTCTCGATTCCTCTCTCTTCTCTCAACTAACCTATTAACCGTAACCTTTCCTTTTATACAGAAAATAAAAGTAAAATATGAAATATAAATCGTGAAGAGTGCTCGTATCTTTTTTTATTATTATTTCTTTTTTTAATCCGCGGTATTTAAAAGAATTGGTCCGGAATACTAATATAATTAAATTAAAATTTTTTTTTTTTAAAAAAAAGAGGCGAGTCCAAGGTACAAAGAAGTCTTTCACTCTCCTCCCTCTCTCTCTCTCTCTCTGAGCCTCCCCCCTCTCTCTCTCTCTCTCTCTCTCTCTCTCTCTCTTCTCCATTCCTCTTCTCTCTCTTTCAAAGCCGGAGAGGAAAAATAGAGAAAGTATCTCCATCTCCGATCGCGGCATTGATGGACTCCGGTATGGAGAGAAAGGAGCCTCCTTTGCTTTGAATGAATGCGAAATTTTGCCTATTTATTCACGGCATCTCTTGCCCATTCGTGCCCTCCTTTCTTTCCAAAATCAAAGACCCCCTCACCTCACCAGATCACCGGCATGGCATCGCATGAAGTAGTCGATCTCCACCGCCCAAACCGAAACCTTCCAAGTCTCCGGTCGTAAGGTTGAATGCCATTGGCGGCCATTGTTGTTGTTTGTGATTGTAATTTTATATGGATGCTCCGTCGCCGACGCCAAGGAGGTCTTGTCACTTCAGCGAAGCTGCCCTCCTGTTTCTGCTGTCATCTCCGCCCTCGACATCTTAGATTTAGATCCAAGATTCGCTGTCCCCTTGAAGTCCGATCGCTCCATCCTCGCCGCCGTCGACCTCGGCCTCACCCTTGCCGCCTTCTGCCTCTCAGCTTTCGCTGCCGCCGTATACCTCCATCGGTACGCCCCTGCTCCCTTTCCCCCCCCACTCCCCCCCCCCCCCCCTCTCCCGCCGGCCTCTGACCACCACCACCACCACCGACAAACCCCTCCGCCGGCGCCACGACCGGCAGCCCTTCCCCTCCAAGCCCTGAGCCCTTAGCCAGGCCTGAAGCATCCCTTTGCCCTCCTTTCCCCTGCCCCCCGACTCCACTCCCTTCCACTCTACTCCAAACCCTAGAATAAATTTTGAGCTTTTCTCGTGATTACCCATCTAATCTCTGCTGCAGAGACCAGAATTCCAGATTATTTCGTAAATCATAGGGATATAAAACCATGAATCAGCTATCAAAAATGAAAGCTCGATATTGTGGATCACGGCTGCTTCTTGCTTGATAGAGAGTGAATTGGTAAGGAATTTATTCATGCGCTTATTTTTTATTTTAAAATAGAATGTGACAAGATTTCTTGGGAAATTCAAGTTTTTGTACATTTTACTTCATTTTTTGAATGCATGCTTTGCCTTCCATTTCATCAATTTCCTGGGCTTGATGGGATTATTTACATGTTTCTATTGTGCCGTTTGAGCATGCTTACGGAGGTTAGCCGTAACTTCTTTCCACACCTGATACAAAAATGTATTATTTCATAAATTTCTGCACACGCAATACTTTGTAGATGGCTAGTTTATTAATTTGATGAAAATACAAAACCACAATTTCATTTAGGCCTGAGTTTCATCACTGATTTAAACTGGCAAAGTTGTTTTTGAGCTGAACAGTGACATCTATTTATGGGTTGATTATTGGAGGAAAACTAAATTCTTAAGCCTGCAAATATCTTCTGTTTTTGTTTATCCTCTGTTGCTATAATGGGAATTGACTTGCATAATCTAATTATTAATAATATGCTGCGAATTGCATATTATCGGTGACCTAACCTGTATGCACTTGGTTCCCTAATTTGAGTCCCACGTTGCTTGAGGTTGTGCCTTTCCTAGCTCATATTTACATGCCTGTGGTCAGGTCTGTCCTTCATACCCTTCTCACTGCGTTTATTTCTGGAATGCTAGTCTTAAATCTTGCTTGCATTTTGATTTTTATGGATTTTTTTTTTTTTTTAAATCTAGAGGATTTTGTTCTAAAGATGGCTTAGTAAACTAAAATGTCATATCTTTATCCTTATCCCAAAGACAACTTTAAAAAGGTTTTTTCTTTGGATATTTTCTTACTGAATTTTGACATAGCAATAGGTGCAAGAAAAATCTAATTAATCACCTTCCTCCTTGCCATTGCCTAACTGATGCATGCCGTTTTCACCTTGACAAATATCATAGTTGTCAGCCAACATGAATCTTTTCCATCTTCCTTTCCTTTTGATTCTTTATAGGTCTAAATTAGTTAAGATATTTCTTTTGTATCTTTGTGGTTACACTGATGATAGGTGTCACTGATGTGATACTAATACTTGTTGTTCCATGAAGATATTGGTTTGGTAATTATGATGGAAAAGGTGGAAATGATACAACTATCAATAATTACCAGAAAGAGATCACTTTCTGAAAAACTTTAAAATTTCATCCTTCGGCAAATATTAATGGGCCTAGACAATAGGCTTGTAGCCCATGGCATGGGATTGCTGCTTTTGTGGCAATATATTCATCCAAATTTTCAGCCAATATTTGAACCCATAATATATTCATTGTAATCCTGTTTATATGATGCATTTTGTTCTTGATGTGGAGTCCGATGGTTCCTTTGAATTGTTTCAGTTTTATATTTAGTTGGAAATGTTTTGACCATACTATCACTTTAATAATTGATACTTCTTAATGTGCAACACCATAAAATCTTACTATTGCAGATGAGACTTCATTGTCAGGAAAAGCAGGAAGCTTAAAAGTGTCTGCGTTGGTGTTGACTTTCTTAAAGGAAATACATTTTCATTAGGACAGTCAAAAGTCTTAAGTCTTTCAAGTTGATTCCTTGACCGCTGTAGCACATTCAAGCTATCAGTATCATAAGTTTTCGAGGTTACCTAGTGGATGATTACTATGATTATTTGTGATTTCATATATGAGATTATTTTATTTTTTTGCGTAGCAGTAAATTGTTGTCAGCTTCTGGCTTTTGTGGTTGAGAAGCATCAGGAATGTTTAGTTGAATGAAGAACAAAATGGTTACTGGTAGTTAGCTTTATTTACATAAGGACACATAGTGAGATGTGTAGGTGATCTCCGCTGATTGCAGACTTGTTCTCATGGATTGATTTGCCAGATATTAGTTACTAGAAATGGATACAGGTGCAGAAGTGCACATGCGGGGAAGAAGCTTTCATATAAAAAAATTTAATAGAAATTCTTAGGAAATAGGTGTAAGAATGAGTTTGAGGAGATTTTAAACCAGATGCGCCACCATAACTGGAAGATTCCTGCTACTAAATGCTGGATTGTTAGTTGGCTAAGGCTGAGCAGTGGTGGCTCTTGATGTTTCCCCTCAGTCTTTAAAGGAACTTATTATGGGAGAGGATGCAATGAGTTGTTAATGTAGGACTCTTTGACCTTTTGCTATTGCAAAGAAGAAAGAAAAAGGAACTCCTTGCTTTTCTTAATTTGATATGAAGACTCACAAGTGTAGGCAATTGGTCCTTCTACTCTCCAAAACTGATTTAGGTTCTCATGAATGTCCTTCCACTATCCAAAATAAAGTCACTTTGTGCGGGTAAAGTGAACTTGAGTATTGACACAATACTTGGCAACTTTCTCAAATGCTCTTGGTTAATTTTTTTGACGTAACATGCTGTTAGCTAATTTTTTTGATGTAAAATGCACTTGGTTACTTACTAAACAAATTTTGTATATGTTCAATAAAGTCATCTTGGTGAGATGCATTAACTTTTTCTTTTCCTTTTCCAGCTTTTTGGCTGAATTTCTGCACCTTCGGCTGAAACACCATTCAATTCATTTCTCTACTGTTAGCTCTTCTCCAGAGGTATGTAATTCTGAAAGCAATTCCTTTTTATAATTGTCCAAGAAATAAGATTAAATTTGGTTTATTGTAGTTAAGGCATTTAGATTTCACATTAGGCTTGTAGTTAATGTTAACCATGTTTCTATGTTAAATTTGAAAGATCAGTTGGGCGCATGTATTGATTGTTGGGCATATATTATTCTCTTACTATATGTTCTCTTAGTTCAGATCTTGATTAAGTAAAAATAATTTATAATACCTGAATACCCATGAACCTAAAGATGCTAGCTAACTAGCTACTGATTTAGATTACAAATCATGATTTAAAAAAAGGAAAAAAGAAGTTAAGGAGGTAAAAAGAGTGACTGACAGAGATTTTGGTATTATTGGGCCTTTGCTGCCCATTGCAATGGACTAGGTCTTGGAACACCTTCAGTAACAATTGATTTGGGGGAATAAATAATTCTTCTTTGCTGCTAATCCATGCAACCATGAGTATGCTACCTTGCTTGTGAATGCTGCATCAATGGAAACCAAGAGTCCTGTAAAATTTCAAGAAGAACAATGTTGTTGTCCCACTGTTTTTGAGCTCCTGCAACTGATTAGCAAACTCCAAGAACTGGAGGAGGCACCTTCGCTGGCATGCACTTTCTTGAGGGAACTGCCACCATGAAGTCCGGTGGAAGCATCCACAAAATCTAGCTAGTTCGACTTGGATGTGTAGTTCCTCTAGCTATTGCTGGGGATCAAGGGCCTCTTTGTCGAGATGGGCTTTGAGGTGTAATTGGAACTTAAGGATTTTAGATCTCAAAATCTTTTTGTTTTTGGAGGTGAATGCCTTGTACAAAGCCCATCTCAAGTTGAAAACCCAAAAAAAGATTCAATCTATCTACTTAAACCTCTTCTACTACGAACTAACACTGATTTGCCAACAAGAACTTTGGGGCCTATTTTCAACTTTGTTAAAGCACCATATGCCCTTTGATTCAAACCCCATTATTGAAACCAAACTCGTAAGAAATCTTCCACTATGTTGGCCTTCTCATCTACAGCTGAGAAACACTTCCTATCTCAAGCAAAGATAGGAAGGGAAGGACCTTTTTCTCATCTCAGCACTTAAATTCTTCCACACAAAAAAGAAAAGTGTCAGGGAGATTTATTGCCTAAAAAAAGATTATACTTCTTGACTTTATCTCTTGTGAGTAAACCCTCAATTCTCTTCCCTTAAAATAACGAAATAAGAAATTATGATTAATATGAAAAAAAATGAAGAGCTTTAAATTCATAGAATTTCTCATTTTTTTCCTTCACAATCATAGAATTTAAAGCTCTCCATTTTTTTCCATATTAATCATAATTTCTCATTTCGTTATTTCAAATGAAGAGAATTGAGGGTTTACTCACAAGAGATAAAGTTAAGCTTTGAAGTATAATTTTTTTTGGGCAATAAATCTCCCTGACACTTTTCTTTTTTGTATGGAAGAATTTAAGTGCTGAGATGAGAAAAAGGTCCTTCCCTTCCTATCTTTGCTTGAGATAGGAAGTGTTTCTCAGCTGTAGATGAGAAGGCCAACAAAAAACAGTGAGAAAAAAGAAAAAATAATAATATTTGTGGGCCAAGGTAAGGATCGATGAAAGGGCTGGATTTGGCATTAAAATAGACTAAAATCTTAACCAAATCCCGTGGCTGTCCGTGCCCTAATTGCACCACCAAAAATAATGAACCCAATTTATTTTTCTTCGTTAATTACTTTCTTTTTCACCATTTGGTTTGCTATTCTTGGTGATAAGATTAGGCATGGGTCACCATTGGATTTATTCAAGATTTCAGTCTAGTTTGATACATTCAACCCCTTTCTTTGTTCCTCCCTGCAGTCCACAGAACTATTATTATTTTTCTTTTTCCTCATTGCTTTGTTCCTTTAGGTTCATTGAATTTATTAAAGCTCCTATTTTTCTTTTCAAATTAATCAATTTTTTCAATTTGTCTATTTTAGGATTACTCTGGCTCAGTGCCACTTGGAGATTTTAGGGTCAGCTGTATTTTCGGTGTATAGATATGAGGATTTAATTGCAGGGGATAGAGCCAAGCTTTGGAATCTAATCTTTCTCCATCTCTTTCAGGAATTTAGTCTAGATCATGGGGTTTAACGGGCAAATGGCTCTTTGAGAAAGATGAAAGAGGTATTGATGTTCTTGTAGCAAGATCAGTGGTAGTTTGTGGTAAAAGACATAGAAGAGGTCCGAGATAGATTAAACCTTTTTTTGGTTTTCTGCTTGGGATGGACTCTGGACGAGGCATTCCCCTCCAACAACAGAAGGATTTTGAGATCCAGAATCCTTCCATTTTGATTATGCCTACAAAACCTATCCCGATTGAGAGGCCCTTGATCCCTAAAAATGAGCAGAGGAACCACCCTTTTGGATCTAACTGGCTAGAACCTATGGGTGCCTCCATTGGACTCCGCAGTGGCAAGTTCTCTCAAGAAAGTACTTCCCATGGAGGTTCCTCCGATTCTTGGATTTCTACCGATCAACCGCAGGATCTCAATAACAAAGGGATGGTGGCAATGGCTTTTGCAAACCAAGCTCATGGTGCTCAAGTTGATAGTCAGAATGTTGGATCGCAAGCATTGGTCTTTAGCAAACCCACTGAAAGATGTATGCAAATGCCTTATAGGAACCTCCTGGCCACCGATGCAACGATCACAAGCAAAGTTGCATCTTTCACTCCACTTATATTTAAACAGATCAGTGGCAACCAGGAATTATCTGATCCTCTGAATCAATTGCCACTGAATGGCACAGCATCACCAAACCAAGTCCTCTGTAATGGTAGCAATGGCCCAGCACCAAAACCTCAGCGTAAGTCTTTGTTTTTACCCCATTAAGTTTGTTCTCTTTTTCCCTTTTGTAATAACAACTTGTAATCTAAATCAGCTAGTTATCTAATATCTTTAGGTCATGCAATTTTTCCCCTTTTGTTTCAAGATTTAAAGATCGAGAAACCCTGTCATCAATTACCCATTTTCTTATAGTTAATTTCTCCTGCTTGTATCTTGACAGATGAATATCCTGTTTCTGTTCTCCTGAATCCTAATTCCTTGTCAGAGAAAACACTAAACATGGATATGAGTAAGGCAATGCCATCACCATCTGATGTTGCAGTCACGAGCAAGGTATCATCCTTAGCTCCACTCATGTTTCCACAGATTAGCAGCAGCCAAGAATTATCTGTGCCCCCAAATCAATTGATGCTGAATGGGAAGGTGTCCCTAAACTCAACCCTTTACACTGGTACCAACTGCTCGACACCGAAACCTCAGTGTAAGTCTTTTTACACCCTCAACGACTTTTTTTCTTCTTTTTTTGCATGATGATAATTTGTAATTGAAATTAGTGGCCAATTATCTTGTATCTTTAGGTTTATGTGATTTTTTTTCTGTTTTCTGGATGTAAAAATGAGAAGATTCATCATCCATTTCCCATTTTCTTCTTATAATTAATTTCTCTCACTTTATCCTGACAGATGGATATGCTGCACCTATTCTCCCGAATCTAGATTCCTTGCCAGAAAAAACAATCAGAGTGGGTGTGAGTAAAGTGATGCCTTTGCCATCTGATGCAGTGGTTGCAAGCAAGGGAGCATCTTTCACTCCACTTACGCTTGCACAAATTAATGGCGATCAGGAATTATCTGTTCCCCCAAAACAATTCCCACTAAATGGGGAGGTGCCACCAAACCCGGTCCTTTGCAATGGCAATGGTAGCAACAGCCTAGCATCAAAAGCTCAGTGTGAGTCTGCTTTCACACCCCCACCCCCACCCCCACCCCCACCCCTTAACTTCTTCTTTGTTTTTTTTTAGTGATAATTTGTAATCTAAATCAATTGCTGGTTAGCTGCTACCTTTAGGTTCATGTGATTTTCTTCTTTATTTTTTGGATGTAAAGATGAGAAAACCCATCATCCATTTCCCATTCTTCTTGTAGTTAATTTCTCTTGCTTGTATCTTGACAGATAGATATCCTGTTTCTGTTCTCCCAAATCTTAATTCCTTGCCAGAGAAAATAAAAAACATGGATGAGAGTAAGGCAATGCCTTCGCCATCCACCCCTATGATTGTGGAGAAGAAAAAAATCGTTCAAGATTGCTTACCTAGGGAAGTCATTGATTTGGTAGACAAAAGAATCAATGCGGATATGCAGGAGATGGGGAAATGGCAGTCTCTTGTGCAGAAGCAGGCAGAACCAAGTACCTTGAAGCCTATAGTGTCATATACTATGGAGCATTCAGTGCCATCACAGATAGTGTCTTTCCAACAACAAATGGTTGACAGGGGAGTTGTGCAGGAGGAGAATGTGAATTGGCAATCCCCAGTACAAAAGCAGATTCCATGCCTCTTAAAGCCTACAGTTGAATCTTCATCAGTGCCAACCTTTTTTTTGGAGCCTATAGCACCATCTTCTTCGGGGCATGTAATGACATCACAAACTATTTCTTCCCTACAACAAAGAGCCAACAAGGGAGATATGCAGGACAAGGAGGTTCAGAAATGGCAGCCTCCAGTACAGAACCAGATAGAACCTTGTTTTTTGAAGTCTGCAGGATCATCTTGTTCAGAGCCCATGGTGCCATCTCAGGTAGCCTCATCCCAACCAAACCAAAATGAAATCAATGCAATTATATCACCTGAGGAAGTCACTGCACAAGAACTGGATGCTGAGAAACATAAGAGAGAAAATAAGAGGATAGACTTGAACAAGACACCACAGCAGAAGCCTAAAAGGAAGAAGCACAGGCCCAAGGTCATTCGAGAGGATAAGCCAGCCAGAACACCAAAGCCAGTAACTCCGAAGCCTGTGACCCCTAAGCAAGCCAAGAATAAAGATGAAAACCCATCGGGTAAGAGGAAATATGTGCGAAAGAGCAAAGTCCAAAACTCTCTGGATAACCCCACAGGTGCTTTAGGTGAAATTGTTAATCCAGACAATATAAGCCGGACTAAATCTGTCAGACGGTGTTTGAAATTTGATTCAGAGGATTTGCAAGCAAGAGATGGCTGCATAGGACCAGCATCATCATTTACATGCAATGCTGAATCTCAAGCTCAAACGGAACAAGTTGCAGGCCCTAGTACGAGCTCAAGCACAAAATCAACTGTACATCATTCTCAAGGACCAGAAGTTGTGGTGGGCAATTCTCCAACAGGAATCACATTTGATCTCAACAGTTCAGTGAATCAAATGCTGAATGCGTATGCAAACTTGGCAGGAAACCTGACTCCACCTCATCAACCTTGTAGAGGAGAAATGATGGGAACAAATCAAATGATGCATGATTACAGAAGAATGCCAGAAAACAGGAGCTTATCTCCTCGGCCTTCTAAAAGAGAGTTAATAAGAGAAAATCTGAATGAATTGGCTAGGAAGAATGAGTACCTGAATATTTCTGCCAACCCTGACAAATCCCAAGAAACCGGTCAGAGCAAGCTTGATTCACAGAAAATCTCAGATATGATACTGAAGGGAGTTAAAAGAGATCATAACCTTGTTGATAATGGTCAGTTTTCAGCAAGTATAAATTTCACACATTCCAACAACAGGATAGACCGGGTTAGCGATTGTCTTGATACGGTCAGGAATGATCCATACTTTTCTGAGAATTGCAAAAAAAAGAGAATAGAGAATGAGCAAAATGGACAGAATGGACTCACATCCAGTGCTGCTTCCATGACATACACACCTCTGAATGATTGGAGAATAAGTCAGCTGGTGCCAAATAATTCTGAGGTCTTTACTCTTGCTGATGCACAAAGGTTTATGGCCCCAGAAAAACTACGGGTTTCAGAGTGCATACTGTCATTTGACCAATCAGAAAGCAGCACTAGACCAACAACACCAGTTCAGGCCCATATTTTGACCTCTGTAAATGCCGCTATGGACTGCAATTATAGGTCAACACATGTAAAGCAATCTGGGTGCAGTCATGCGGGCTGCATCCATACAACAGCACCTGTAGAGCAAACTGGCCACAGTCATGTGGATCACAACCAGCCATCAACTCCAAGAAAGCCATTTGGAGGCAATGTTAGTCAGGAAAGTGAGATTCATGAGCAGCCTCACATGGAAGCCATTATTGTAAACACCAATAGGAGAATGAAACCAAGAAAGCGTACAAAGAAGCAACAAGATCAACCACCTGACCCCAAATCCTCAAAAACCAACAAAATATGTTCGCAAGAACATGAGGTTGCTGCATACAATTCTGAATCTTCACCTGGACCAAAAACTCCTCAGCCAACAGCATCGACTTCAAGAAAATCAAGAGAGAAAAAATCACTCCTCCGAACTGGTTCCAATCATGACTGTCAAAGTAGCAGCAATTTCAATGAATCACTTAATGGCAGTGGAATCTTAGGAGCAATAATACCATATGGTGATCCTTTAGATGATATCATTCAGAAGCTGAAATGTCTAGATATAAACAGGGGCCAAGATGGTGCGACAACTCAAGCACAAAACAGTCTTGTTCCTTATGATGGAAAAGGTGGTGTTATGGTTCCATATGAGGGCCTTCTCGATCTTGCTAGGAAACGTCGACCTCGGGCCAAAGTTGATCTGGATCCTGAGACAAATAGGGTGTGGAAGCTTTTGATGGGTAAGGAAGGCAGCGATGAGGGAATGAATATGGATAAAGAGAAGTGGTGGGAGGAAGAAAGACAAGTATTCTGTGGACGTGTAGACTCATTTATTGCCCGCATGCATCTTGTTCAAGGTACTGCTACCACTTCAAATTATTTGACTTGCTGTGTTTTCTTTCGATTATAGTGATATAAAGCTCTTTTACTCCTCACTAAATGTTTCAAAAGCAGACCATTAATTTTGAGGACAAAGTGGGTATCTTGAAAAGTATTGCTAGTTTTTTACTTGCCCTGGAATTAATCACTTCACACTGCATGTATTTTATTATGGAGTAAAGTGCGTTAGGACTAAGTCAACCCATCTAATCTGGGCTAACTTACTCTGCAATCAAATGCACCTTAAAATATAGTTACATTACTTTGTTGATTTGTGGATACATAGTGATCAACTATGGTTTTATATAATGTCATTATAACCATTATGATGGCTGTCAAAATGATTTTGGTCATCCATGTTATTGAGGTAAATAACATGGAATAATAATATAACAGCCATTATTTTCCATTATCTTCCATTTTAACATATCATTTTGACATATATAATAGCCATTATTTTCACTTTTAAATAAAATAATATTTTTTAAAATTTCAAATTTCAAAATTTTCTCTCAAAGTTCCCTCCAAAAGTGATTGTACAGCCTAAAAAATATTTTATTTTATCTAATTAAAAAAGATAATACCATTATTTTTCCATTATTATTCATTATTTGCTGTTATATCAATATTATAACTTTTTTAGCAACTATTTTAATATTAAAAATCTGAAACCCACATTTGGAGATACCTAATTGCCATTATAACCATTATAATGAGCAATAATGGTTTGAAGCCATTATAATGGGATAGCATATTATTTGAAACCTTGAGATCAATATATGCTATTGCAGTAATACTTTATTGCTGAAGTTCCCAGATTAAGTTATGTTTATGAACACAATTTCTGAGTAGAAGAATCAATTTTTAATCCAACACAAAATTTCTGCAAAAAAAAAAAAATCAATTAGCTTAATCACTGTTCCCTACAGTCCCTAGTGTATTTGTACCAATGCTAAAAGATTGTAGAAGTTTTGGAATTGCAGTAGTTTTTTTTCCCATTCTTCTCTCATTGCACTATACCTAATCATCTGCTGATCATTCTAGTATGCATGATTCAATGTTGGTTCATATGGGTTGTGGACTGCCATAAATAGGAATCAATGGATGCTAAACTATGTGAAAAAGTATCATCATGTTGATAGATCAGAGAGGTTCATCTTGGTACCCACAAAGTGCCAATTCTAATTTCCTATTGGAACTGCAAACATGCCAAGGGATCAGATGCATATTTCCTAAAATTCCTGTTGTGACTGAATAAAATGTTTATTAGCAAGATCTTTTCACTGTATGTTTGTTCTTTAGAGGCAAGTTATATCTCCAGCCAAACAATTTTATAGGAAAAAATATAATATTATTTCCACAATTTCACCAAATAAAAAATTGAAAAAAAGATATAATATCATTTCCACCAAATAAGAACTTGAAATAATAATATTTTAGATAACAGACTATGGACATTCCATTCAGTAAATTTGCAATAATCAAGAATGTTTTCTGTACCTGTGGCATGTTACCCACTACTTCTGGCCTATGCAACCAAGCATGTCTTCTAAACTTCCTTCAAAAATGTGTTCTTTCTTGCAGGAGACAGACGCTTCTCTCCATGGAAAGGATCTGTTGTAGACTCAGTTGTCGGTGTCTTTCTTACTCAGAATGTTTCAGACCATCTTTCAAGGTAAGATAATATTCTGGAATGTCTGGCAAAGGCAATTAAAGAAAGAAATTAGACAGCATGGTGAACTTGGTTATTTGCTTTCTCTTTCACCAGAATTATATATATTCATGATTTTTTTAATTTATTTTCTCAGTTCTGCCTTCATGGCCCTTGCTGCAAAATTTCCTCTAAAGTCAAGGGACAACAATAGGAGGCCTGGTGCAGAAAAAATAAACACTTCTGGAGAGCAGCAAGAGAGGTGCATTGCACCCTCTGAAACTGCCACAAAATTGCAGGAAAACATGTTACATAAAGAATTATATGACCGAGATTCTCTGGTAGTTATTGGAGAAAAGCAATGGGCTAATAGTAATGAATCATATGGGAGCAATAATGGAGGTGCCGTAGCAGACTACTCAAAGGGCAAATGTTGGGATGCACATCAAAGAGAGCTAGAACTTGGTCATGAATCACCTGATTGCAGGTCAGGCACTCCAGCTACAGTGACAGCAAGTTCAAGTTTAGCAGAAGTCAAAGATAAAAGGTTAGTGGAGGATGTAGTTTCATCCCAAAACTCTGTTGTTTCTTCTCAACAATCTTCAGAATACCTAGTTCGGACAGCTGATCAGAATGGATCGTGCTCAATGTCCAACTTTGAAGCAGAAGAATTAATAATTGGGAGTATGTCCAATGGTATGGACAGTTCAACCTCATTTACTGAGCTTCTACGTATAGCAGAACTTGGCAGCCATGGTAATGAAAGGATTCCCTCAGCAGATTCCCTCAACAGGTTTGCACCGTTGGATGTTGATAAGAGAAAAACATTCTTGGATCAATCTGAGAAACTCAAAGGTGCATGTCCATCAATGCACACATCTGATTCCCATTTCCATGCTGCAGAGCGTGACTTTATGGGGGCATCATCCCCTCCTTTCATGCTTTATAACTTTAATAATTTTTCAAATCCTGGATTGATGGGAATGAATAATGCCAATGTAGTAAGAGATGAGAGCAGATCTCATCAATCCTCAACTGCTTCTGGGATAACCAACACAGATAAAATCAACTTGATGGACATATTATGTGGTCGCTCAGCAAACAATGCAGTTGAAGCTATAGGTCAGCAGCAGTTGACCATAACTTATGAAACAGTACCTGCAGTTGATTCATATCCACAAATAAGCAAGCAACATGTGCAGCCATTAACCAGCTTAGAAACTGAAGATTGCATTGGAAAGTTCACTAATAACAATGCCCCAAGGGAAACAGCTTTGGCCTCACTGGGTAAATCAGTTTTCTATGAATGCTCGTACTATCAAGATGAGTGTACTGAGAAGTTGCAGCAAAAAGAAAAAGAAGCAAACTTACAAGTTGAAAGCACTCTGTATGCAGTTAAAGTTCCAGGTCAGAAGCAGAATTCTCAGAACAAGCAAATCTCTCCAGACTTGCAGAACAGTCAAAGGAAAGCATCAGAAGTAGTGGAGGGAGTTGAATCAAATTTCAAAGATGAAAATCAAAAATCCCAAAAGGTCTCATCTGAAACAGCAAAAAATAGTTTAAGAGCAAAGAAGGTAAAAGTTGAGAGTGAAAAAAAGAAGACTTATGACTGGGATAGCTTGCGAAAAGAGGCATATTGCAAAGGTGCCAATAAAGAGAGAAGCCGTGAGTCAATGGACTCAGTTGACTGGGAAGCAATAAGGTGTGCTGAGGTAAATGAGATATCTGAAACTATTAGAGAGCGTGGAATGAACAACATGCTGGCGGAGCGGATTAAGGTATGCTCCCGAACAACTCAATTTTAGATAACTTCAAATAAGGCTCTCGAACATGACAGCTGGATTATCAAACAAGGGACAATTCATCAAAACTAATAGATACCAAGAAAAGGGAATTTATTTAGCTAAGGTCCACAATAGCACAATGCAGCTTCTTGGGCTCCCAAGATTCAAGATCAATACAAAATTTTATTGGTCTGGAACCACCTCAGTTTAAAGCAATATTATTGCGATCCAAGCTAAAAGCTGGAATGTCAATGCGAAAATGATGCACAAGGTTGGATCTATTACAGATGGAGACATTTATCTCCAAGTATTACAAAACATATTTAAGTTTTTACTAGCGCAAAAGAATTGCAAGCTAGTATGTCCAAGTCCATAAATTTCATAAATACAGCATATCGTACTTTTATATGCATAATATACAAATAATATATATTATATTACATAGACAAAGCAAGTTCTCCCAATCGTAGGGTTCAACCAAAAGAGGATCTAATGAGAAAGTTTAGCATACTCCAACACATATATGATATAAGCAAAACAAATTATCAAAATCACATAACAAGAGACGGATTTGTATGACAATCAAAATATCTAGCCACAGATTGTTGTTGGAAATCAAATTGTGAAACCTAAAAGATACCATATCAAGTTTCTTGAGAAGCCGAATATTGAAGCAAGGGCAGGATAGAACCCTATCCTCTTGTACCAATATGAGACTTTACCAACTTGGCTAGTTGGCACCCTCAAAATTTTGATATACATTTAGACCCACAAAAATAGTTCTGTTAAATATTTATATTTCAACCGAATTTCTTTAAAATATAACAAGACTGAACTTGTCATTAAGCTTATTATAGTAGTACCACTAAGTCTGAAAGTGAAAGTCATGATAATTCAAGCAAACTAATTATGAGATGTATCTACAAAAATTCTTGCAAGTGATAAAGAAAGATTTAATATGTTTGTACCACTCAAAATTGAGCTAAATGGAGAAAAAAGAATTATGTAGCCGACCCCAACTAATTGAAGATTAAGGCTTTGTTATTGTTATTGTTGTTGTATCTATAGAAATTCTTGTAATTGTTTCATTTGATTTACAATAAACTAAAAGAAAATTATTCAAACAATGAAATATTATAAAAAAAATTCCAAGTCAACAGCTTTATCCATGCATTCAGAACACAGGAATGTACTTCTCATCACTGATTGTTTTCTTCACAGGAATTTCTCAACCGACTCGTTAGAGATCACGGAAGCATTGACCTTGAATGGTTAAGAGATGTTGAACCAGACAAAGCAAAGTAAGATGAAAAGTATTTTTACAGAACTTGTTTACTTATCTCACCACTACACAAGAACTAGGAATTTAGACATGATAGAAATAGATATATTTGCAACTTGGCCTTTTCTAAATATTTTCTTTCAATTGCAAATCCTATTTATTCATTCACTTTGATATTATGAGTTGGAGTTTGTATAGGCTTTGTCTGATTGATGACATAGCTCATTATAAAGTGAATGGCAAAGATTTCTAATAAATGCCATGAAAGCTTATTGATTATGGTTACTGTTATAGCCATTAGAACCAACAATTGCAGTCTCGGTACCAGGCCATTTACCAGTACCTTACCCTTATGGGGTCCCGTACCAAGCAGTACTGGTTCATAATGAAAACCATTATTAGAACCTTGTTGCCCTGCAAAAAGAGGGGCTGGAATTTGTCAAAAGAGAGGGTGCCAGGTGTAGCCAGATGAAATTCAGCATTGTGACTCAAGCAAGATCTTACTTGCAGAAGTTATAAGCTATAATAGAAAAGAATGGTGAAGCAGAGTGTGGGAAACCCCTTCAAAATATCCTAAATAGGGCTGTTGATATCATCTTCAGCATGTATACAGATATTTCTGGTTATCCCCACAAAATGAAATATTTTTGACTTCAAACTTACAGGAATCTAAACCTTTTCCTGCTTTCAGGGACTATCTTCTAAGTATACGGGGATTGGGACTCAAAAGTGTTGAGTGTGTTCGCCTTTTGACGCTTCACCATTTAGCTTTTCCAGTAAGTTTTTTCTTAAATAATTCCTTTGCAGAGAAAACTATACAGAGTTCAAATCTTACAGTGGTACTTTTTCCTGCATCACTGGCAAGGTTGACACAAATGTTGGCCGCATATGTGTAAGACTGGGATGGGTACCACTTCAACCCCTGCCGGAGTCCCTTCAGTTACATCTTTTGGAGCTGTAAGTATGTTTATATTAATTGGTCACTAATGCATATTTGTTTGTTTGTTTGTTTATCAGGAGACTCATAATAAATGCATATGGCAAATGTCCAATATGAAGAGTTCTAACCCTATTTTCATTTTCCCTCAAAGGTATCCTGTTTTGGAGACCATTCAGAAGTACCTATGGCCTCGGCTATGTAAGCTTGACCAGCGGACATTGTAAATTCCATCAACCTATTCCTAAGAATTTGTGTATTCAAAAATATTGCTTCTAGCAAGATATTATTAAGGATGACAAAACTTTAGAATTGTTCTAACTATTATTGTCTACAAATTATACTTCTAAACCTTTCATATTCTAACCATCTACTTGACTGTACAGATACGAGCTACATTATCAAATGATTACCTTTGGAAAGGTAATACTTATGGACTAAATAAAAGATGATATGATAAGATTTCTATTTAAATATGAGGGAATAATTTACATCCTAACATGAGGTGAGAATTATGAGTTCTGTGCAGGTTTTCTGTACCAAAAGCAAGCCAAACTGTAATGCGTGCCCCATGAGAGGAGAGTGCAAACACTTTGCAAGTGCCTTTACCAGGTTTGTTACTGAAATTGGTGTCATACAAGTGCATGAGCAAAAGACTGGAGTACTGTAGAATTCATGCTGAAATAGTGGATGATACCAAGTTAATAAATATACATGTATTTATATAACTGACAGAACTCAAGAAAGAAGCAGCACTCTTCTCAATGTCTAGAATTAAAATTTGGAAAATCTAGCTCATTTAGTGTGCCAATCCAACTGGAAACAAGACCAAATGCGATCTTAACTTCTTTTCCTTGAGCAAAATGTGCATCTGTGAAAATGAGAGCATACATGAGTACCACCTTATCTTTTTCTGTAGTTGAAAATAATGTTGGCTCGGTTCAGTTGCATTATTGTCCAAACATGATTATGTTTCAAACTTAAACTCCTCAGAAAGACGCTTAATGTGCAAATGCACAATGTTTGGATAAAACATTTATAATTTGGTGTGATGCTGTACTTTTGCCTATTTCATATAATGCAAAAGGAGGAAGTTACTAAAGTACCCATATGTGAAGCAGTGCACGGCTTGCGCTGCCAGGACCAGAGGAGAGAGGTTTGGTAAGTTCAGCAATTCCAATTGCTTCTGAGACTGGCCAAACTCCAGAGAGCAACCCAAGGCCCCTACCACAACTTGAGGGAAGCACATTCTTGCAAGAAAGAACTGTTTTTAATAATTGCGAGCCCATCATAGAAGAACCAGCCACCCCAGAAACTGAATGCCTGGAAACTGAAGAAAGTGCAATTGAAGATGCTTTTATTGAAGATTCTGAAGAAATTCCCACTATAAAACTCAATCTTGAAGAGTTCACACAGAATCTGCAGAATTATATGCAGGCGAACAATATGGATATTCAAGATGGTGACATGTCAAAGGCTTTAGTGATTGTGACGGCTGACTCTGCTTCTATTCCCACGCCCAAACTTAAGAATGTGAGCCGCCTGCGGACAGAACATCAAGTGTATGTATTTATTCTCCTTTCTTATACAGCTAGGAATGTAAACAAGCCAAGCATGATCAAGCTTAAATTTGATCAATTCTGGTTTGAAATTAATTTCAAGCTTGAACCTGAAGATCAAGCTTGATTTGTTTACCATTATTTTGGGCTTAATTTCAAACCAAGCCAAACATGAGCCTAATCAATCAGCTCGATAATCCTCAGTTTATCTGAAATCAATTCGAGCTTGAAACAAGCTTAGTTCAAGCTTGATTTCAAGGTTGATTCAAGCCTAAAGTAAGTGATTCAAGGAAAAAAGATACTCTAATTTAAGCATTAGACAGGTGTTCCATTACCTAAATAATATAATATATAAAATACAATATAAATACATTCTAGCTTTATTGAGCTAATCTTGATGTTTGTATATGCTAACTTACCATCTTTGTTGTTGCAGCTATGAACTACCGGACTCACATCCTCTATTAGAAGGAGTGAGTTATTTCTCTTAATCAGATGAGAATTTGCATTTTCTAAGGAATATTTGAGTATTGATCATTCACTCTTGAATGGATTACAGTTGGACAAAAGAGAGCCTGATGATCCCTGTTCGTATCTTCTGGCCATATGGACACCAGGCAAGAATATTTGCTGAGCTATTGCTATAATTGCAGCATTGTGCTTAAACTCAATCTGACTATTTATGTGAAATGTGAGATAGGTGAAACTGCACAATCTACTGAGCCACCAAAGGCATTCTGCAACTCCCAAGAAACGGGCAAACTATGTGACAGGAAAACATGTTTTGCTTGCAATAGTATACGAGAAGCACAAGCTCAAACGGTCAGAGGCACACTTTTGGTAATGTTTACAGCTTTTCTGTGGTACTTTGAGATGTTGACTATCATCAGATGTAATATTTTAATGGATGAAAAAAAATGAAAAGAAAAGGAAAAGCAAAAAATGCAAATGACTTTTCATGATCATATTTAATTTCTACACAGAAGCTAATTTCAGTTTTATGTTCCTAATCAAACTAACATTAACAGATACCATGTCGAACAGCAATGAGAGGAAGTTTTCCACTCAACGGCACCTATTTTCAAGTTAATGAGGTAAGTACTATTCTGTTGACCGGTGAAGGATTGAGTTTTCTCTAACAAATAATAGTGAACTCTTTGTCTCTATTAGTCCATATAATTCTTAGAGCCAATCTTCTAATGCAGGTATTTGCAGATCATGATACTAGCCGTAACCCAATTGATGTTCCTAGGGAATGGATATGGAATTTGCCTAGACGAACAGTATATTTTGGAACCTCAATACCAACTATATTTAAAGGTAATGAGATGAAGGCAAACACATTTTCAATTCTACATGGTTTCCAGATATAGAATTATTAAGACAGATGCTGAGGCCTTATTTCTAACCTTTGCTAGGTCTAACAACTGAAGAAATACAACAATGCTTTTGGAGAGGTATGTAACGAAAACTACTTGTTTTTCTTTTCAATGATTCTATGCAAAATTAAATATAAGAACCAGCTAGTAGTTCCTTCAGATGCTACACATGAAAGCATGCATACAAAGGTGAATAAGAACAGATCAAAAGAAAATGAAACAAAAGAATATATCCTTCTTTTAAGAAAAGGATATTAGTTGGTGAGCTTAACATTACAATGCATGCTAAACTTTAGCTCTCTGGACAATTAGCTTTACTTTGAAAAGGGAGACATTGATGTTTAATAAAGGAGTTATACCAGTTCGAAATTCAAGATCAAATATAAAAGTAATTAATAAGTATGTTTCTTCCTTTCAAGAAAAATAAATCATGCTGCAATGAATGACTGCAAAGAAATGCAATTAAATGAAACAAGAATTTCATTGGACAAGCAGATGTCTTCCAACATTCTAGCAAGGTTAAGATCAACTTGACCTGGTGGCAGACTTTACAGAATGAGTATTATCTATAATTTTTGTTGTTGTTGTAATAGTAGTGGCAATAGTAGTAATATGCATGTGCGAAAAATATAAGACAAAGGGTCTGTTTGGTTCAACGTTGTATTTGGAATCAGATTCTATTAGAAACGGAATCGCTCATTCTCCCAACTTGTTTGATTCACACGGGAATCAGAATTGGAATCAAATTGATTCCTATTAGTTTTCTTTGATTCATCTTTGATTCATCATCCAAACCTCAGAATCAGAATTAGTTCAGATTTTCAATTTTACACCTAAACCAAAAACTTCAAAATTTGATTGTTTTTTATGATGATTGATGTTAGAAATTAGTTATATTCTTCTAGATGTACGATCAAGCACTAATTGACATAAGAGGTGCTAATTTAAAGCATTAAATCATCATAATGAGAAGAGTAAAACCAATGTTCCAAGCTAAATGTTCATAAAAATTCTAATTTGTTGATCTTATAAAACTACATTCATATCAAGAAGAGTTAGCCCAGTTTACTGTCATCATATAAGAATTTTTTAAACGACAATATATTGCAAGAGCACAACTGCCCATCCAGTATAGGAAATGGGAAAAAAAGGAGTGTCATGGGTTCTCCAAGAAGGCAAGTGCCCTTCGAGATCTAAGCACCCTCGAGCGTTGAAAAAGAGAAAGGAGGGATTCCCCAAGGGTTTCCATTTTGGGGTTTGATTGGGGCTTTTTTTTTTTTTAATATGCAATTATAAAGTATACTTAACAAGAGAATCATTTCCAGTGTAACCGATATTGCTGAATGTCTTTTATAGTTCACTGTTCGTCGTCCGTTATCCATTATTTATGTTATGGAGGAAGAAAAAGAGCTTATGACGATGATTGCGTTATGATAAGAGTGGTTGTGGGGTGAGAGAAGGAGGTGGCGTTGGATGAGAAGAGGAGAGAGGATGGGTGGCAAAAAGGATGAAAATAATTATGATGACTAGAATGAGAATCGTAATCTTAAGTAAGAGTTCGGATTTCTAATCCTCAAAATATGATTTCATTTTTAGATGGATTTAGAATTTCCAATTCCATTGAAACAAACAGTTGGAATCGGAATCGGAATCGGAATCACTGATTCCAATTCCCATTCCAAAGTCCAATTTTGGCCAACTAAATAGTTTTGTCTCTATGATTATTAGTTTGCAGAACCTTATAGTTTCGCTCAACAATTATGAATGTCTTAGACATAGTTGGTGTGAGATATGGTTTGTTTAATAGAAGGGCTCCGTGATGTGCAATATTCTTGTTCACTTATTTCTAATCAAGGCCAACTTCGTCCAAGAGAAAACATCTCCAAGTTGTTTTTTTGCTACTTCACCTCATGCCTTCTTTACCTTGTTTCTCCAGACCTTACGTTCTAATTAATGGAATCTCTTCAGTAGAATTTAGAACATAAACAATGTGCAAAAGTTTCAAATATCCTGCCTATTCGATGAGGTTACAGTGCACCTTCTAGTATATGGACATTTTGTAAGAGATACACCAATTGGGCATACCTCTTACTATAAAGAGAACTATAGAAATCTAGGCCATTTAGTCCATGAAAATGGGACTTTAGAATGGGAATCAAAATCACTGATTTTGATTCTAACTATTTGTTTGGACGAAATTGAAAGTTGATTCAAATTCCATTTAGAATGGACTCTTGCTCAAGATTATAATTCTCTTTCTAATTATCGTGACCGCTCTCATCCTTCTTGCTCAACCCATCCTTTCTACTTTCCTTACTCGATGCCGCCTTTTTCTCCTACCTCATAACCCCTCCTATTGCAACGCCATTGTCAACATGAGCTTTTTTTTTTTTTTCCTTCATAATATGGGCAACAAATAGATAAATGGTGAACGGTAGAAGACATTTGACAATATGAAATACTCTAAAAATGATTTTCTTACTGAGTATATACTATAATTGCACATTAAAAAAAAACATAGTCCCAGGATGGAAACCCTCTGGTCTCTCCTTTTTCTCTTGTTCGGTGCTCGAGGGTGCCTAAATCTTAGAGAAATGAGGAGCCAAGAAGATAAACTCGTGGTGCCTATCTTCTTAGAGAACCCTTGGCATTCCTCATTTCCTATTGTGGAGGGGGAAGAAGCCGTGCTCTTACAATGCATTGTCATTTAAATAATTAATGTATTGTCATTTAAAAAATTTTTGTCTGATGTGAGTAAACTAAGGATAACTCTTCTTGATATAATATGTTATAATGTAATTTTATAAGATCGGCAAGTTGGAATTTTTATGAATGTTTAGCTTGGAACATTGTTTTAACTCTTATCATTATGATGATTTAATACTTTGATTCAACGCCTCTTGTATCAATCAGTGCTTGTTAACATATCCCTTCTAGGTTATAATATCGATAATGCATCTGAAACAACATAACTGATTTCTGACATCAATTATGCATAAAAATAATCAAATTTTGAAGTTTTTAGCTCAGGAGCAAAATTAAAAATATGGGCTGACTCCAATTCCGAAGTTTAGACGAATCAAACAAAAATAATGGGAATCAATCTAATACTCATGTGATCCAAACAAATGGAGTGAACGGGGAATGAGTAATTCTGATTCTAATTCCAATTGAATCCGATTCCAATGCCAAACCAAATGAGCCCTTATTGTATTCATGGGTTTGGTGTCATTATATAATTAGTTAACAACCATCCAGTTATCTATTCTTTAGCCAATCTCTTAAGTGCTTTTTTTCTAGAAAAGATTATGCCCTGAAATCCAACTGATCCGACTATTTGGCTAACATAAGAGCGTGTAGCATGTTGTAAGCTGTAGGTAAGTTGGGTCTTGAGAAATGGAAATAAATGGCAAATCCTGTCTTTGGCAAATTACTGGGATGTAGCAACTCATTTTATGTTTGTGATAGAGGATCTACTATAGCCGTGCATGTGAAGGCCTGCAATTCAGGACTCATTTGTGGGTATAAATATTTTTTTTGGATGAAAATTAATTTTAGCAAAAATTTGTCAGCAAAAGGTATAAAATAGAGGGGTATAACTTGTTGCCATGGAGTGTTAGGAACATTTTCTTACTCTAGAAAATGACTTTTCTTTACTAGACAATTTGTGCAAAGAGGCAACAACACTTAATTTAGCAAAAGCAATTTGGTCATGGTCTCCTATATTTGTCGACACAAGCTCCAATTCAGCAATTCCAATAAGCTTGCAGTCATGGACATCACCATATTCCCAGACTTTTGCATTTTTCTACATGTACACAAACATCTAGATGTACATCTATCAACATCATTAAGATGTGAATTGAGGCATGTATGCATACAGAATGAATCCTTAAATAAGCATAAATTTTGATCCAACAGCATGATCCTACTAGGAACCACTGAAATCTAGGGGTTGGCTTAGCACACAAAGCCCCTGCTATTTCAGAGTGAGGAGAGTTAGAAATATACAGCCTTGCACCTGCATGTGGAGAAGTTTTTTTCATATTTCTAACTGTGATCTTCAGGTCACAATAAAGCAACCATACCATTGCACCAAAGACTCACCCTCTTTGGATCAATCAAGATCTAAGGTATTAAAGTTAATTTGCTCACGAGCACATACAATGCAATCTATAACTTTTTAAAAAAAATGAGAGCAGATTATATAAAAGTAATAAAAAGAAAAATTATAATAAAAAGTTAAGAGTAAACTGCGGACTATCTATATTTAATTTTAAATCCAGCAAATTGCAAAGTATGTTTATTTAGATTCAGATTTTTTGTTTGGAAATCTATCAAGAGTTTTGGATCAAGTCCCAAATTCCATACTGATTCCACCTACTAGAACATGAAATGGAGAGGTGAGAAGAGAGAGAGGATTCATCATACTTGGGACCAAAGAGAAACAAGTGAAGAGGGATCGGAAGACCTCAACTTTATCCTAATAGTATGTTGATCCAAATTTTGTAGATTTCTAAAGTTTTTTTTTAAAAAAAAAACAGAGAAAAGATGACAAAATTAAAGAGTTTCATCCTCCATTTACAGACTGCTTACCCTCGAATTTGATATATGGGAATATTGCAAGATAGAATTGCAAAGCTAGCACTTGCTATAGCTTGTGGAACTTTGGAGTCACATTCTTAATGATGTATATCAGGCCATACTCCTTCAGCTCTGGTCCCATCATTCGTGGCCTGTAGAAAGAATCACATCCTGCTATGAGTGTCTTAGGTGTCCACAAAGCTATGATCTAATTATGACACATCAGCATTTTGCAAGTGCAATGCACATGTCCTTGCATACAAAAGATGCATCAAAGAGATTTTTGGTGGAAATGGAATTCTGCTTTGGTGTTTGAAAAATAAAAAAAATAATTAAAAAAAAACATGAAATGCATGGAGTCAAACTCAAGGGTCTATCTCACTATAAGTGGTCTATCTCACTCCTCCTTTTTGTGGAGGGATGGGGTTTCCATTTATGGGAACTTTCATTATAATAGCAAGACAATAAGTGGTCTATCTCACTCCTCCTTTTTGTGGAGGGATGGGGTTTCCATTTATGGGAACTTTCTGTCACACTTTGTCACGTACTCATTCCAAGGTTGATTAATTACTTCCCAGGAGATATCTAAGCTTTTAAATATTGGGAACTGGAACCATCTCACCATGCTTTCACATGCCTGCAAAGGCAACGTTAAAAGCACAAGACTGAGGTAATTATGATAAAACAGAACATCAGAAACGTACACTGCCCAATTAGTCTGGCACTGAGGCATCTATATGCATCAAGTGGTAGAACGATGAATTAAAATTATCGGCAACAAGAGTGCCACCAGAGGTACAAAATATAGAAGAGTTAGAACCATGTGTGAGAAAAACTGGCTTAGGCATTTCAGAGTCAAGAGGAAGAGCTCCAAATAGGTGCATGGAGACTTGATCTTTTCAAAATTTCAATTACATTTTATTCAAGTAAACCAAAGCAATTCTACCTTTTAGTAGTGATGACAGCTGCATCTTAAAGTCTAATTAGTTTAGTGCAGAAAAAAAAGCACATTTTCCTTTCTATGGACACAGCATTCTTTCTGCCAACAGATGAATAAATACCAGTGAAGTAACTCTGGACCAAATTAATATTTTTTCTGGAACTGCTGTTTTGCAGGATTTGTTTGTGTGAGGGGATTTGACCAGTTAACAAGGGCACCAAAACCTCTCTATGCAAGACTGCACTTTCCAGCAAGCAAGGCGCCTAAGAACAAAAAGGCGGCAGCGGCAGCAGCAGCAGCTGCTGCTGCTGCAGCGGCAAGGGAAGATGAATAGATGCAGAAAAACTGCCAACAGGATCTAAGCATCAGGTTGAATCACCTGGAGCAGGAAGACCTAACAGAAAATGTATCTATTGGCACCTCTCTAACATGAGGAACCTGCCAATCATTGCAAATGCCAGCCCGCTGGAAATGCTGATATTAATCTGTAACATGATTGTTTTCATTTCATGCTCGGAAACGGGCCATTCTTCTCAAAAGCCAAAGAAAAGAAGCATAACAGTGGACAGATTTGTTGTTTTACCATCCTTCCCATTCCATACACCATATAAGAATGGAGAAGAAGATCCAACCATCTGAATTGTACCGTATGGATCAATTTCAGTTGCCATTCATGAGATTGATGAGAGGCATTGCATAATGGTCATCATACAGCGATTGGTCAGCTGAGACATTATTTAATTGCTTTATGAAAGGACTTTTAATTCCTCTTGATTTTCTTTATTTGTCCTTCAGATTGTCTGGCAGAACAATGTAATTCCATGACAGGTAAAAGAGTTGAAGAAATCACGTTGAGGTTACATCCTCTAGCCGCAAGAAATCTCTGAAGAAGATCATGTGGAACAACTGAGAATTACTTGGAGGATCATGTCACTGTAGTGGTGTAAGCAAACCAGTGTGGCCTTAAGCCCTAGTCGCCACATTAGCATATTGATCATGCCTTTTTGAATTATTGTCATAGAAATAGATTGTTCTCCATCTATTGCTGACGGTCATGAGAATTCAAATGGGGTGCTATATTTTCTTGCACCATCTATAGTAACCAGAGCTAAATAAGTGGTATTCCTCAGTAACAGCTGATGGTCAAGAAAGTTTAGGTCAGTATTTCACCTTCTCTAGCTTGAAGGATTGCAATAATGTAATGTCACGGAGTTTCTGTCTTTTTCTTTAAAAAAAAATGCATATGAGATATGTTTATGAGGTAATCTACGTAGACACTCATTTGGTGTCCATTTCTTCTCCATACCAAAACCCTAAACCTTAACCTACTCTTGTTAAGCTAAACCGGTCATGATCACTTCAAATTTGTAATCATAGTTATCTTAGAGCTGCAAATGCACTGAGCCACTCATGACTGTCTCGGCTTGCTAAAATCTCATTTGAGCTCATCTTATTTGAGAAATGAACCAGATTCAAATATATTTTAGAGCTTGGCTCAAAAATGAGTCAAATCTGAACGCTTATGCAGTGCAAAAATAGTTCAAAGCTCTGGCTCATAACTTAGCCAAGCCAAGATAGAACGACTCTTTCTAAGCTCATCTCAATCTTGAACCACTCAATATGCCAAGCCAAGCTTGAGCAGCTGGATATTCAGTTCAGCTTAGCTCATTTACATCAGGCTAACCTAAAAAGGTCAAGGAGCCCTAGTACCATAACCATAATCTAATACTAAAGCTAATTATATTCTCACTGGCCCAATCGTGCCTACTCTACGCCAACCCAATCAACTCAAACTCTTTCACAAACAAAACAGAGTCATGTCCTGATCCAAATCCAAGCCAATTCCGATAACCTTACAAAAGCCAATCCTCATCAATCAAACTGGTAAACTCTAAATAGTCAAAGCCCGTTAAAACCAATGTCTAACACACTCAAAGCCTAGCTGCCTAAGAAGATTAAGGCCTTTTAGGATATGGGAAGATCTTCTAAAGCAGTCTTCAGATCAGTCTTCTCTTTAGAAAATACCATGGAAAAGGGTTGAAGAGATTAGGGCTATCATACAGAGTAAGTAATCCACATTTTCTAGAATAATCTATCTTTTTTTAGGATGATTAAACCTATCCCCAAAAAATAGAAATTTTGTTCCCACCTCGATGACAACCCCATTTCCTTCTGTCACGTTCTTACTCTAGCATTTTCAGAAGTGAAAAACCCTATCAGAAGATCTTATAAAATCAAGTCTGAATAAGATCTTGAAGCATCCAAACATGCCCTTGATCTCATTCATGACTCAAGTATTAGAATAATAATATAGCCACTGCACTAGTCGGGCAGTTGCTTACTCATCTAAACTTAAAATCATACGCTCCGCCATCTCCCTGCAAGCTTCAAACCCTTAACTTATAAATTCATCCTCATTGCAAGATTAGCTAAACCGTCCTAAATCAATAACTTCAAGATAAATCGAACTGAACTCATTTGAAACTGTGATGGTTCGGCCTCTTAGTTCGATTGAGAGGTGAGCCGCTCCAAACCTCTCGTATCATTCTAAATTATCTATATCAATCTCATACTAGTGTACCAAACTGAGCCATCTAGTTTGACTTGATTTAGAGCAGTTCATGAATTGAGAATTGATACACCATCAATTTAGTACGTATGCTTCATACCGAATGGCATTATTTTTTGGTACGGCAAACTTTGATCCTCGGCCATTCTACTTAACTTTTAAAACAAAGTCATCATCATTTCTAAAACCTCACATCCATGACTTAACTAAAACAGTTTAACTTAAGCAATAGTCTTTATAACCTTTGATTAATTCCATCAATCCATATGATTAGAATTCTCCTACCAACCTGGTCAAGAATTCTCTTTCTTATTAGTGATCTCAGATCCATTATTCTAACGTGGCCTCTCTCTCAAACTAATGATGGGTTAATTTTAACAGGAGATTGTTCAAGAATCTATTTTATGAAAAGGGGTTCATGATGTAATCGAATACATAACAACGCTCTTTAGTCAAAAGTGCTAATCTTATGTTAATAAGTAAAACATGGATATTTCAATGATTATTTTTTATTAAATGATGAAACCTTCATGAAAGAGTTCAGGAATGCCGCCGAATGGTAATTGATTTTTAAAGGCTAGAAGTGGATATTTTTAAAACAATAGTGCCAAATTAACAACTTGAAGATATATGGTAACTGATTTAAAAAAAATTTCGTAGATATACACTCACTATCTAGTACCATAGAAACTAACAAAATATTTGAATATGAGAAAATTATCTCTACATTTTCAGAAAATTATGAGCTTATATAATGCATATTATCAAGATTGTAACAACTGTTGTAATGATTTTGAATCGTCTATATTACATTATACCATATATAAAACCATAAAAATAATAATTCTTATATTTACACTATACACTTTTATAAATTTAAACATAATATTTATTATAAAAATTTTTGACATGTTTCTTTGATCCAATTATGAGTATTCAAGTTTAGTCTTAGAAAAAGAATTATTAATTCAAAATAGTAGATTTTATAACTTACTATTATAATATTGCTATTAAGTTGCTCCACAGTTAGTAACAATTGTCACGGTGTATAAATAAAATAATCCTAAAGTTCAAGTTTTAAAGCCTTTTTATGTTATAATTTTTGTTATGACCGGTAAGACTCTTAGCTATGTAAAATTTGAAGCCAATAATATATTAATTATTTTTGTTCTTGTAACTAAGATGGGAGATATTCCGGTTGAAATCAGGTAAAGTTTGCCACCCGTTCCAAAAACACCATCAATATTTGGTGGAAATAAGAAATAGAACAGAACAAAACAAAATAATGCATTAGAAACAGAAAATTTAAATAGTTTTTTTTTTTTTTTTTTGGGTGGGGACGGAATCAACATAGAAAACAAAACAAATAACCAACAAAAATGAAAACAACGAGAGAAAAAGACGTAGACGCAAACCTGATTCTCCCTCCCCGCTGCTTCTTGCTGCTTCTTTGACTTCTCGCGATGCCGTCCTCAGCCTTGGATGGTCCAATCCTCCATCTCTCTATGTTATTATTGTAACTCTTCCTCCCCTCATCGCGTTTCCTAATCGCAAAGGACAATTTGTAATCTCATCGGACGAATGAGGTGTGTTTGCTTCGAAGAGCTCTTGGAAATTAAGTTTTCGTTGCAAGCGGAAGGAGGGAAACCAAGAGTCACCAACTTCCCTGATACCGAGATTTTAGAGAACTCTCTTGGCACTTAAATGCTCTCCAATGTCAACCAAGCGGCCCATGCCACTCACTCTCACTTCACTTGAGAAATAAAATTAACAAAATCTCAAATTTGATAGATGAACCCGGTTTACGCGAAATTGCCGAGGACGGTCTAACACGAAGTTAAGAGCATAATTGATGTTTTTAGCGGCGGTTGGGTTTCTGACTTCCTTCCTTACGGGACCGATGGCGTTAAGGTTCAGCGACGGTTGGCGCTCTCGCAGCTCCCTCGTATAAGCGAGGGCCGTTTTCGCAGCAGTTTGATGAAGCTAGCGATCATGGACTTTTGATAGAAAAGAGTCAAGCTTAATGGCTTTTAAATTAGAAAAATTATATATTTTTATTGTGTAATCAATTCTGAAAATTGAATGTCAAATAATATGATGCCGTCTAAAAAAGAAAATATCCAATAAATACTTATTGATATCCGATTGGTTGTGTATCGGTATGTTTTGATTCGAAAGGAGAGAAAAAATTCAATATACATTAGTATTCGGACACAAATTTAGGACACGTTTGGTTTACAGTTACGAAGGCGAATCATTTCAAGTTTAATTTGCAAAGTTTTTATTCCTATTACCATTCTATTGAAAATGATGAACCATGTTTTGTGAGATGGCATTCCACCCAATCCTTTGGGAGTGATTTCCATTCCAAACGGCCTCTCATTCCCTAAACTTCACCCTCGGTAAAAGCATGTAACTTGTTATCTTCATTTCTCCTATTTCTTTTTCCATAGATATTGAATTAACTCCACCACCATTACTGGTGGTGCCACCATCCAAGAAAGCTATCAATACGATACTTAAGAAGGTGTCGACGTTGGATGATCGAGAAGTGAAGGCTCTCTAGCTATAATCTTTGATGGAAGAGAAGCTCTAATCCTCGTTGCTCAAAATTGCTTTTAAGTATGCAAAACTTGATGGAATCTTTTGGATGGTCAACCCCCCTCAAGATCCTCAGAGTCACTCCATTCAATAATTATAAGATTCTATGCTTTCTACTCTTTTTCCTCCTCTTCTTCATTCGGTGCTAGTATAAGACCCTTACCCTCATTCTCTATCCATACAAGTCCTTATCCTCCACCATTGTAGTGAGGCTTTCAAGCACTTTGACAACTTCTTCTACCTCCTCTTTAACCATGCTCATAAGTATGACTTCAACCTCTTTCTCTCTCTCTGCCTCATAAAGAAGAAGAAAGCCATTGCTATAGTCGAGAGGTTATGGAGACATTCTGGAATGTTTGCATCATATACCGCCTTTCTTCATTTGTACTGAAAGTATATTTATTTATATTTTTCTTTTTATGCAAATCAAACATAAACAATAAGAATTGAAATGCCATTCCTATTTTAATTTTTGCACAAACTAAATGAAAGTATTAGGATCAGAATAGTACACCCATTCACTCAAAAATAGAATTCAATTCCTATTTTACTCTATACCTATGAACCAAACATGCTCTAAGATGAATGGATTTTTTTATTTTTTTTTGTGGAAGGCATTGAAAGAAGTGTGCTTTTTCATTTTAAAAAAAATAGAAATACCCAGAATCATCTAATTTGATTTGCTAAAATCATTTTAATTTAACGTCAGATTAATTGAGATAGGATAATTTATCTCGTCTAGGAAAAGTATACGTATATGTTCACTATAAAGCATGACAGACGGAATCGTGTAATGCATGTATCTCTTTCTCCTTTTTTTTTCAGAAAAATAAAATAGAGGGTTTGAGCCCTCGATCTTACCTTTAATAATCATATGCTCTGCTATGGAAATTGAATTAGCGGCGTGCCATGGAGCTTTCCAAAGAAGATGCCAGGAAATTTCAATTTAACAGTGGAAGAGAGAGAGAGAGGTAGAAATAGATGATGAATGTTCCAAGATCCGCAACAACTGATAGGACAGTAGCTTATCATCATCCATGGTAATGATATTTGAGAAACTGTCTCCATTGTAACCCTTCGTTTCTTATGTGACTGTTTCGCTGCGTACATTCTTGGGACCAGTACTTAATACCTGTGATTCTTCAAACACAACAGGGCAAATCAAATCATTCACGGATTTGGCCCCTGCGCAATCTGAGACCATTTACTCTCCCTTTGATGGTCTGAAATAAGCAAACGTTTCGCTTTCATTCTCTAATTTGCACCTTGGCTTTCATCATGTTTTTCACAATAAAACAATCTTCCTTATTAACGAATATTGGAGAAATTACAATATTGGGTTTGAATCTTTGAAAATACTGTATCATTGCGATACTATATATCATAGTGATGGTGTTGGAATCCGGCTCAAGGATCCTGAGCACTAGTAGGGATGATGAGTTGAGAACCAAGATAACGATTAATCCAATAAGATAAGAGCCTCCCATCGAATGGGTTAGAGTCGCTGCAAATACAAAAAATGGACATGAAGAGTGTCACGGGCTGCCTGGTAAAGGCTCTCTAATGCTTATGTTAGCTTGGGAAGAAGATGAAAAATATGGAGGCAAATGTTTAGAGAGTGTAGAGAGAGACATGGAGGGTACTTTTTTAGTTATATAAGAAATACAAAATGCTAATGACAATGATGGGATTGGTTTAGAGTACTTAATATGGCCTAGCATGAAGGTGGGCCGTCAAGTGCCAATGTCGGGTGCTATGGGTCACATTTACAGCAAATTATGGTGGCCTTATGAGTCAGGAAATGGTAATGCATGTTGTCGCTCAAGTACATGTCATTTTTTAATCTTAGAACATGCGGTTTTGAAGTAGTTGTGGGTGGTGTTACCATGAGCATTGTCATCACATTTTCATCTAGGCAACAGTGAGGAATTTGTTCTCATCATATGCTCCTCGCTTCGAAGGTCGGAGTAGTCTGCTTAGGCAAGAGAGTATCTTTCTTGTTCTTGGTGCTGGCTTGCAAGTGTTGATGGTTAGAACGGGCTTGTAGGCCCCTTTGTTATTTGAGGTTCATGTCTTTTAGGTGGCCAGGTGGATTCTCCAAGTATCTATGCCAATATAATTAAGGTCAAGGCTATGGAACATAAGTGCATCAAGTCTCTTTCTTTCGAAATACCAGTAGTTGGCAAGATGAGTGCTTGAACTTTTTTGATTGTTGCACATGGGTTATATCATCATATTGACATTCCTTGATCCTATAGTGTGGCATCTACAAAATGGTTACGCAATATTTAATGCATTTAGTGCACACATCACTCTTCAAAGCGCTTACAAGGGTTTGATTTTTACATACCTTTACCACTCGTTTACGATTATGGTACACTTGCTGAGGTCATGATCTTGTTGGTACAATGTACTAGTCCATGGTCTTTTGGTTCTCCTTTTTCTTAGAAGTCATCAAATCATCTTTCATTTTTTATCTATTTTTTTCTCCTTCTGTGTTCTATCCAATACTTTAGGTCATCAACTTTTTCTTCTCTTGGGGGTGCATTTTTTCTAGGTATGCTCTTATCTTCTTTGCCATGGAGCTTTCTCACTACTATTTTGAGGCTTTGTATGAGTTTTCCTCGATGTCAGATGGTTGCCTTGTGCAAATTAAAAGTCAATATAAGGTTCCTCAAGAGGTTACCCTCATAGTGCCATCAGAGCATGACATAGCCTGTTAGCTTTCTCTTGGTTACTTAAGCATTTTTGTGGATGTTGCTTTTGGGCTTAGGCTCCCTATTCATATATCTCTCTTAAGAGCCTATCATGACTTCAAGATCTCTCCATCCTAGTTTGTCCTAAATGCTTGGTGCCTTCTAATAAGCTATGTGGCTCTGTCAAGGAACTGAGATGTAAGTCTTTCAACCCCTCTATCATTCGGGCCTTCTACCTCCTCAAGCGTCATCCAAACAACTTTGATGGTATTACTTTATTTTTAGGAAGGGCTTCTTTCTTACTATTTTCTTCGGTTTTCCTTCTTCCATCCACAAATGGAAGAAGTTCTTCCATGTTTTATGGCTCAAGCTTGACTAGACATACTGAGTGTGGTCCAAGTCATCATCAAACTGGACGGATATGCCTTGTTTTAGTTCCAAGGAGAAGGTTGTAGTGTCTACTTTATGTGAATATCAGCATCAAGAGGCTTCCAATCTCTTTAAGAAGGTGGGTCTGCATTGGTAGGGTTGGCTCCTCCTCTATTAGTGGATAAAGGTGAACAATGGGTTAGGACAATTTGAGAATCGATATCAACCCAATCTGGTAGGATCAGATTGGCTCAATTCTGAGTGTTAATAAGATTGGCCTTGAATCCAAAATCTTAAAATCGACATCCATTAGGTTAGTTCTCGGTTCTAAGGTTTGGTTCTTTAATTTTAATCCAAGAATTGACCAATTAACAATTACTATGCATATTCTTTTTATTGAATACAATTAAGAAAAAAAAATCTAGCAATTAGATTTCATATATGTCAAATAAAAAAAAAAAATTGATTCTATCTTAGAAATGACTCGGAATCGAATCGATATGATCAGATCATGTTAGGGTTGGTTCCAAGATATGATCGGATCAGTTTTAGGTCTAAAATCCTGGAACTGATTTTGATTGGATTGATTCTAGGTTCTATCTTAGAATCGGCTTAACCCAACCCATGCTCACCCCTACTAGTGGGGCCTATGTTGGTTAGGGAGACTCAGGGCTCTAAGAGGATGGGTTGATTGTTGGGTTTGTTGTTGCAGGGATGGGCCATCAGTGCTCTAAAAGGGTAGAGCTCAAAGAGCATGCTGTGAGAAGGAAGTGATAGATATAGGGTCCCACTAGTGAGAGGATCTTTGGAGTGCTTCTGATGCAGGAGAGCAAGGAGAGGCGGCCATCCACTCCCATTGTAGAGTAGCTCAGGCAAAGGAGAGGCGACTGATGTAGAGCAAACTATGGAGGCTGTCTAGTTATTTAAAGCTTTGGAGAAGTTTTACATAGTCCTGTTAGATAGTGCATCTCATGCTTACCACTTGGTGAGGGTGAGCATGGTCAAGTAGATTTAGAGTAGGTATCCTAATCTAAGTCTCTCCTTCCCAAAGTTGGAGGAGGAAGAAAAGGAAACTAGCGATGATAGTGCTCCTAAGGAGGTTCCTCTGATGGTTGTAGGTGGCTCCCCTCCTACTGATGCGAGAACCTTCAATTTGATGGCCAATTGCCCTGCAAAAAGGTTGCTGATTTTGGCTTCAGTGCTAAAGGTTGGTCCGCTCGAGAGTATTCCTTATCTGATAATTGATATTATTGGTGGCAATACCAGGGAGTTTGTAGATGCTTCAGGGGAGGAAGCTAGGCCTTGAGCTTAGCTCTTAGTGAGGCCTCTTCTAAAGTGCAATTCTCTATGGCCTACTCTTCTTGTTGTTTGTCTTTCTCCTTCTTCTCTCTTCTTTTTTTTTTTTTTTTTTTTTTTGAGTGTCTTTTTAGACTTTGTAAATACAACACTCTTGGAGTTAATGAGGGAGCTCTTTCCTTTCTCTTTTTTAAAATCATTCTTACGATATGTTTTATAGTAGAAACTATGCTTGCTTCACTTTATACAAATGGAATCTTCCTCCTTTGCAATGGAGGGAAAAGCATTATGTTGGCATACCTATCTAAGTTTGCCTGGCATGTTTTATTAGACCAACATTTTTCTTTTTTCTAGGGTGAGTGCTTCTAAGTGATCCTTGGGGAACTTACTTTGATAGAGCAACCTGTTTTCTCTTTTTTTCGAGTGAAATCTTCTAGGTAAGTCAACTCTCTAATGGAACAGACTTCCTTCTCTTGCTCAGTGAGGAGAGTTCTTCTAAATAGTTTTTAGTACATCCATTCTTTGTTGAATAAAGTTTTTCAGGCAAGTCATTTCTTTAGTTGAGCGAACCCTCTTTTTTTACTTGGTTGGATAACTTACTTCTCTGATGAATCTGGCGTATGTCAGATTGCTTCTTGCCATTCGAGGACAAAACTCTTCTTTTGCTTCATAGCCTAATGGGCTTGGTTAACACTGAATTTGTGAGAAATGACGTCTTGATCAATTCCAAGCATGTCTATTAGGCTCCATGCATAAATATCCTTTTTTAAAATATTATATTATATTATTATAATTATATTTTAATATTATTATTTGTTAATATTAAATATAACTATTTTTATGTTTCAAACCATGAGTTGACTCTTAGCAGTTGGCCAATTTAACCATAAGTTAATTTGCATATTTTTAGCTCTCATATGCAACTTAACTTTTGATGCATAATTAAATTATAGTACATGTTGATGAATCTCTTCAGATTCGGTACATCTCTTTAGATTTGATACTATTGTTGATGAATCTCTTCAGATTCAGTGCTGAAAATATGAGAATTTAATTTTTTTATATAAAATAACACAATTATATATTTCCTATTTTTAGATGAGGTAACTAAGTTCTAATTTTTAGAGATTGTTCCTTGATTTATGTAGAGGTAGTTTCCTAAATTTATGGCTCTTGTATACTATAAGGCTATAATACTCTCTATTCAAAAATATAACAAAAAAATATATTTTTTTCACCAATATGATATCAAAAACCTAGGTTTCTTTTGCCCTAATATTTTTTTCTGCCACAAGCTCCTTCTCTCCTTCACTATTTTTTCAACTGCATAGCCTTCATTATTGATTGCAGAATTCTTCCTTGGGCTTAATTGCCTTTAAATAACCTGTCATGTCTATCACTTCTGAAATTGTTAACCTCGAGCCAAACCAGCCTCATGTTCACACTCCATACGATAAATATCAAAATCTGCAACCTACCTATAGGCTCAATGGCTGAAATTTCTTAATTTGGTCCCAACTTGTGAGAACGTTTCTAAAAGGAAAGAAGAAATTGAGCCCTCTGACTAGTCCCATGCCACAAGAAAATGATCCAAAATTTTAAGCCAGGGATGTAGAAGATTCTTCAATAATAACATGGCTGTGGAACTCAATGCAACCGAAGATAAGCAGGACCTACATGTTTTTGATATCTACAAAGGACATATGGGACACAGTGACATAGACCTATTCTAAAGTCAAAGATGCTACTGTAGTTTATGAGATTAAAACCAAGATTCATTCGATAAAGCAAGGTACACTCTCTGTTATGGAATATTATAATTCTTTGAAAAGTTTTTGGCTTGAACTTGATTATTACCAAAGCATTAAGATAAAGTGCAGCAAAGATGCTGCCATGATGTTGAAATTTGTGGAAGGAGAACGGATTTATGATTTTTTGGCAGGACTTAATATTGAATTTGACCATATACGAGTACAAGTATTGGGAAAGGAATTACTGCCATTGTTGAGTGAAGTATTCTCAATCATACGTGCTGAAGGAGGAAGAACAATGATGTTGGACAACTCTCTAGAAGAAAGTTCTGCTTTGGCCTTGATGAAGTCACCCTTTTCTGCCACTCAAAGCTGTTCAATTTCTAGCAATGAGAATCTAAAAAATGAAACTTATCGGCCTCTTGTTAACCAAGATGGCCTTTGGTGTAATTATTGCAAAAAGTCATGGCACACCAAGGAGATGTATTGGAAATTGAAAGGGTAGCCCTTAACAAAAACAATAGCAACCAGCAGTAGCAGCAAAAATATGTCCCTCACAGCCAAGCAAACATGACTTTTGTTGATGAAAAAACCCGCCATGAGTCAATTTGTAATAATCTCAACATCAACACCTTAAACAAGGAGGAGATTGAAAAGCTTTGGAGTCTTCTTACCTCACTAGATAAACCTGTTGGCTTATGTTTCTTGGCTCACTCAGGTAAGTATTCCTTATCTCAAGCCCTTAATGTCTTAAAGGACTGTAAATTGCATGAGGCCTATATAATCGACTTAGAAACCATAGATCACATGACTAATTCCCCTCATTTGTTCATATCATACACCCAATGTCCTGGAAACTGTAAGATTAGAATTGCTGATGGAGCTTTAGTATCAGTAGTAGGAATAGGAACCATCCGTCTCACACCATCTCTTCTTTTAAAGTTTGTCCTATATGTTCCTAAGCTTTCAGTAAATCTATTATCCATACACCAACTCACAAAAGGCCTAAATCGTAAAGTGACATTTTTTTCCAAATTATTGTGTTTTTCAGGATTTGGTTACAGAGAGGATGATTGGGCTAGCTAAGGAACGAGAAGGACTCTACTTTTGTGATACAAGTGGTGGCAAAGGTAGTAACCATCTTCCTTTATCTAATTTTTCAGAAAAACTCTCACCAAAGAAATGCAAAGTCTCTCAAATCTGGCTTCACTATCTTCGATTAGGACATCCATCTTTTTCCTTATTAAAAACTATGTTTCCAATATTGTTTCAGAATTTGGATGATAAAAGTTTTCATTGTGAAGTGTGTCAATTTGCCAAACATCATCGTGTTTCTTTTCTTTTAAGTGATAATAAATCTTTGCATCCTTTTTCATTGATTCATACTGATGTCTGGGGACCATCTAGGATCCCAAATATTACTGGAGCTCGTTGGTTTATTTTGTTTATTGATAATTATTCTCATGTTACTTGGTTATTTCTTATGAAAAATAAATCTTATGTGAGTACACTATTTCCTTTGTTTGTCAAGATGATTCAAACCCAGTTTGGTATTTAAATTAAAAATATCAGATCAAAGAATGGGAAGGAGTACTTCAACCAAATTCTATCACCATTTTTCCAAAAGGAAAGCATAATTCACCATCCTCATGCCCCGACACTCCACAATAGAATGTGATTGTAGAAAGGACAACTGACTCCTCCTTGAAATGACCTGAGCCTTGCTTTTTAAAAAACAAGCACCAAAGTTCCATTGGAAGGAAGCAAGTGTTATCTGCAGCACACTTTATCAATCGGTTACTTCAAGAGTATTAGGAAATAAAGCTTCGGTAAGTGTTCTATCTCAAGTTTACCCTGAATTCAATAGTTTCAAACAGCTTCCATAAAAAATATTCGATTATATCTCCTATGTCCGTATCTATCCACAAATCGAGGTAAACTTGATCCTAGAGCCCTTAAATATGTATTTCTTGGTTATTCCACAGCAAAAAAAAGTTATAAATATTATCATCTTGCTCCCAAAAAATTCTTTGTCTCCACAAATGTTACATTTGTTGAAAATCAATCCTTTTTTGATAAAACTTATCTTCAAGGGGAGAATTTATTGGAAGACAAGTTTGTTTTTGATGATCTTAATATGTCAACCAATCCATCTTCTGCCATTAATTCTCCAACTCCAACCAAAATATCCATATCTCCAGCTAGACTCACGAGTTTTTTGGATGAAGAAAAGAGTGACAAAACCCCTTTGCCATTGCAAGTATATTCAAGAAGGCAAAAGCCTGAATCTGAACCGATGCAATTCTCTCCTATAACAAGTACTAAATCTCTTTCTTCTATAAGAGGTATTGAATCTCTTTCTCTCCTTCATGATAGTTTCCTTGCATCACAAATTGAATTCACAGATCTTGACATACCTATTGCCCTTAGGAAAGCCTCACGAAAGTGCACTCAACATCCTATAGCAAATTTCATTTCATTTGACAAACTATCTCGACATCATAAAGCTTTCCTCACTAATTTGCATACTATCAAGATTCTACAAACAGTCTAAAAGGCACTTAGGGATGAGAAATGGAAAAAAGCCGTGAGTGAGTAAATGGAAGCACTAAGGAAAAATAAACGTGGGATATTGTTGAGTTACCAAAGGGAAAGAAATTGGTGGGGTGTAAATGGGTGTTCACAATAAAATATAAAGCTTAAGAAACATTAGAGAGATATAAGGCTAGACTTGTAACTAAAGGATACACTCAAACTTACAGGGTAAACTATCAAGAGACTTTTGCCCCAGTAGCCAAAAATGAACACTATTAGAGTATTGTTGTCTTTAGCTGCTAATCTTGGGTGGCCGTTGCAGCAATTTAATATTAAAAATGCTTTTTTACATAGTGATTTGAAGGAAAAGGTTTATATGGAGGCACCATCCGGTTTCACTAATGACTTCAAAAATAGCAATGTGTGCATGTTAAAGAAAGCATTATGTGGACTAAATAGTCCCCAACAGCGTGGTTTGGAAGATTTGTGAGTGCAATGAAGAATTTAAAGTTCAAACAAAGCTAAGCGGACTATACACTCTTCATTAAATAATCTGAAATTGGCAAAGTTATGGTCTTAATTATGTATGTAGATGATATAATCATGACTGGGGATACCTTAAGGAAATTGGGAAGCTCGGGAAACAGTTGTCTAAAGAATTCAAAATTAAAGAGTCAAGCAAGTTGAAATATTTTTTATGGATTGACATTACTTATTCAAGAAATAGTATCTTTGTCTTTCAACAGAAATATATTCTAAATCTTCTTAAAGAAACATGCATGCTTGATTGCAGGCCCGCAACACCCCTATTGATTAGAATCATAAATTTGGAGAAGTAATAGAGGATGTAATGGTAGATAGGGGGAGATATTAGAGACTAGTTGAAAAACTCATATATCACACAAGACTAGATATAGCTTATGGTGTGGGGGTAATCAGTCAGTTCATGTACTTTTTTGAAGAACCTCACTTAGAAGCTGTCCATCGAGTTCTACAATATCTAAAATCTACTTCTAGGAAGGGAATTCTTTTCATTATGATGCATAAAGTTATTATGGCTAAAAATAATCGTAAAAGATTTAAGAGTCAAGTGGGAAGGAGGCATGAAGTTAGACTATGATAATAAATCTGGAATCAATATTGCCCATAATCCAGTATAACAAGATCATACAAAATATGTGAAAGTAGATCGATATTTCATCAAAAAAAAATTGGATAGTGGTCATATATGCACTCCATATGTTTCATTCAATGGACAACTTGCAGATATTCCCACTAAAGGACTATCAAATCACTAATTTCAGCATATCATAGGCAAGCTTGAAAGGAACAACATCTATTCGTCAGCTTGAGGGGAGGTGTTGACGAATATCTTTAGATTTGGTTATCTCTTCATATTCGATGTTGAAAATTTAAAAATTTAGTTTTCTTATATAAAATAATATAATTATATATTTTTTAGTTTTAGATGTAGGTAGTTAAGTCTTAATTTATAAAGATTGTTTTCTTAATTTGTATAAAGATAGTTTTTTAAATTTGTAGCTTTTGTATGCTATAAAACTCTAATACTTTTTGTTAAAAAATATAATAAAAAGTATATATTTTTTTTATCAACAGTACTTCAGGTAGGTGAAATGAACTGCACAGCAACTTAATATGTAGCGTAAGTCTAATTATATTTTGGGCGATCCCCAGAGAGGAGGTCGGCTGGGACGAAGGAAACGGTAAGCTACACAATGTGAAAGATGGGTACTTCAATATATTTTTTTTGTTGGCGGATGGGGAAAAAGACAAACGGCAGGACAACACGTTTTTTACCCAGTCGTACGGTCTTGATTCTGCTGTTCGGACTGCAGAGATAACCAAGAGATGCCATGGATGATGGATCTATTGACCTTGACCTCGGATGGTGGATCGTGCAGCTCCATCCATCGCTGGGCGGATCCTCTGCTGCTGTAGCCGAGTCCGGGTATTGCTTGTCGCTTATCTCCGCCTCCAGGACGCGTCGTTTACCGTATCTTCCATTTTCGTTTATACGCATGGATTTATAAAAGACCAAGTCATTAGGACATGACATCGGATTAGATTTACCGTATAAGATGCGCTGGTTTTAGCATAGAGAGAAGCAGACTAAAAAGAGACGAGGACAAGAGCAGTTGGTAGGTGAGGAATTGACCAGACCAAACGAAAACGCCGCTCATTTTCCCTCCCCTTTCGTTCGTCGGTCGGCTTCTTACGCGTCCGGCCTCACCAAACCGCCCCCGCCCGTCTCCACAGCGTCTATAAATAATCCCCACTAACGTTTTGCGCCTCAGCTTTGGAAAGGCCTCCCTCTCCTCAGCTGCCTACCGCATCAGCAGCCACGATACAAGAAAGGAAGAAGGAAACCTCTTCCTTCTCAAACCATCCACCAACTCCTAATCTCAATCGCCACGCACACCACCCCCTCCAAACAATGGCGGCGATTCTGTCTCCTCTCCCCACTACCATCAGACTTGGAACCTTAACCCACCAAACCCGCTCGCTGCCGTCGATTCCTGGAAGACCCCAGCCAGCCATCCGGTTCCGATGCCACCGCGTCCGTTGCGTCCACCGCCCAGATCTCGCCGGCGCCGGCGGCGCCTTCTTCCATGGCGCCGTCGGGCCCAACCGCGCCGACTGGCAGAGCTCCTGCGCCATCCTCTCCAGCAAGGTCGTCGCCGCCGGCGGGAGGATGGAGGTGGATGACCACCACCACGAGGTAACCCCCGCCACCGCCGTCGTCAATGGTCACGTGTCCGCCGAGGCCGGCTCCCTGGATCTGGTGCCAATCCCGCGGGCGCTGTCGATCGCGGATCTGGCCCCGGCACCGATGCATGGGTCCCGCCTCCGCGTGGCCTACCAAGGCGTCCCGGGGGCGTACAGCGAGGCCGCCGCGGGAAAGGCGTACACGGAGTGCGAGGCCATCCCCTGCGACCAGTTCGAGGTGGCCTTCCAGGCGGTGGAGCTCTGGGTCGCTGACCGCGCGGTCCTCCCGGTGGAGAACTCCCTTGGCGGCAGCATCCACCGGAACTACGACCTCCTCCTCCGGCACAACCTCCACATCGTGGGAGAGGTTCAGATGCCGGTGCACCACTGCCTGCTGGCCCTCCCGGGCGTCCGCCGGGAGTGCCTGACCCGGGTTGTGAGCCACCCGCAGGCCCTGGCCCAATGCGAGCTCACCCTCAATGGCTTGGGCCTCAACGTGGCCCGCGAGGCCTTCGACGACACCGCCGGCGCCGCCGAGTACGTGGCCGCCAACGGGCTCCGGGACGCGGCGGCGATCGCGTCGGCCCGGGCGGCGGAGTTGTACGGGCTGGAGGTACTGGCGGACGGGATCCAGGACGACGCAGGCAACGTGACCCGGTTCGTGATGCTGGCGCGGGAGCCCATCATCCCGCGGACCGACCGGCCCTTCAAAACCAGTATCGTGTTCGCCCACGACCGGGAAGGCACATCGGTGCTCTTCAAGGTCCTCTCGGCCTTCGCCTTTCGGAACATCTCGCTGACCAAGATCGAGAGCCGGCCCCACCGGAACCGGCCCATCCGGATCGTGGACGACGCCAACGTGGGCACGGCCAAGCACTTCGAGTACATGTTCTACGTCGACATCGAGGCGTCGCTGGCGGAGCCGCGGGCGCAGAACGCGCTGGCGGAGATCCAAGAGTTCACCTCCTTCCTCCGCGTCCTCGGCAGCTACCCCATGGACATGACTCCCTGGACCACCGACACCGATGCTTCCGCTCCCTCCCACTCCCCGTGAATCGATCGATCGATCGATCGATCATCGATGCGACGATCGCCGTGTTTTCCCTTCCAAGGACCTATCCACCTACCCTTCGTGACGTTCATCACCACTGTCCATAATACATCGATCCGTTCATTCCCCAGCGCGGCTGATGATGGACGGCCGCGATCCGTAGACACCACTCGTGGGGTGTCTCTTTCTTTTTTTAAAAGAAAATATTTTCTATATAAATACACCCTTCTCCAATTATTGCGTTGACTTGACTGTGTATGCCGCCTGGTCTTATTGTTTGGATGGCTTCAACTTTTTTTTTTTTTTTTTTGCCTTTTCTTTATTATTCGTCCAACTGTATTGCACTCTACCGGCAATATCATGTCCAGTTCTTGATCATTGTTTCCATTTTATTTATGATCGTAATGATCATAAAATTGAACCCTGGTTTTGCTCGATTGTAATTGGGTTCCCTATCAATTGCTACTTGTATGAAGATACTCTTGTGAAGCACAACCAATGTCCGATCCCTTATTATGTTCCTCTATCATAAGCAATGCCTGTTCCCTTATTATGTTTCTTTATATACTCAACATAAGTTCCATAGGCATAGCCTAATAGCAGAAATTCAATTATAGTCATGTGTTCCGAGTGGATAACCAAACAGCCGGCTTCTTGCTGGACTTACCCTTAGCTTAGAGTCAGTCCGTCCATCTATGGACAGATGACTTCCCTACTCAACTCAACCAATCTACTGGTAGATGCTCATGCTCATGGGACTTTATTTTTGAGGTTATAATAAATTATGTTTGTTATTTAAAGAGGTGGGGGGATACTTTCCTCAAATTTATTAATCATAACATATTTACAAAGATAAAATGAAGATGTGGAAAGGGTCCTAGTCTGCAAGATCAAGGGGACAGAGCACCATAGTTGTTTGTGGCCGTCAATCCACTTGGTCGGGCATAAGATTCCCGTAGATGAAAAGAGCTATTCACACCTACCGTCCTCCAAAAAGTGCCATGAATGGCTGGCCCCCAGCTCTCCTCTGTGTCGATTGTCTTTCTACGCCACCAAATAGTTTAAGGAACATGGATATTTCGGTGCTGCGCTCTCTGATTGAGGCGGGACATCAACAATGACCAAATATTTGCGAGTATTTTGGAGAAAAAGGTGAGTTGCAGATTCCTTCCTTGCTTCGCATGGAAGGCATGCCCGTATGGACTTCTTCTGCAAGGAGTCTATATATATATATATATATATATATATATATATTCTTTGACTTTTTCAATAGAGTTGTCTTCTAAATTGCTTTGAAATAAGAATAAAGAATGCCTCTATTAATGATAAATTTATAATACGAAGGCACCATTACTAGTGACCTTTCATATAGGTACATTAGCAAGTCTAAAGTCTAAAGTCGAGAATGGATTCAGGAGTGCTTTCAAACATCATTCATTCATGAGAAGGAAAGAGAGCCTTACATTTTGGTGTTCCAACTCAAAGTTCTCTAGTTCCACTATGAAATAACAAGTATATTAAACTTAGTAGAGTGATGATATAGTCTTCAAAGATTATAAAAATGGCACTGAGCCAATCTAAGAATTCTCCCAAAACCGAGTATTATCTCCACTATCTAACATAAAAGAACTACGATCCCAAAAGATATTAAGCTCCTTGCTTGTTCTTCCAAATATGGGAGAGATTTTCAAGGGATCTTTTTACACCATTTCATTGATCTATCTCATCCATGGTACATTCATATCTTTAATTAGTTTCCAAGCTAGATTTATGCTCTTGATGTTCTTCAAACCACGGCTATCCTTTTTCTTAGGATGCTTTGAGGTGGAAAATATTAGCATAGCTTTTAGTGAATAGACTAGTTTATCAAACAAGTGATTAGTAAACCTCTTGGATAATTTCAACGTCTCTCTTTTGCCCATATACATTAACCACATATGTCACAACCTAGTAATATTGGAATTTGACAACTTCAAAGATGAAAAAATTATAGCAATATTGGTAATAATGCTTCTAATCAAGTGATACAAGGCATTTATTAACCTTTTCTTGATTGTCATAAGAGTACCCTTATAAACTTTCAGCACATCATTCTCAAACGAGTATTTATAATATAAAGTATCAAGTGTGCTTAAGGAAATCAGATTCTTTTTTAGGTCCAAGATATGCCAAGCCTTTAGGAACCTCATAATGCTATCAAATATCTTAATATAAATTGTTCCAATTTCAACAACATTTATAGCTTTATTAGGGATTAAAGTATTCTACATAGACTGGGATTTGTATTTTATACATATTAGAAAATATGTCCGCATTAAGCTTGTTAAACTTAAGACAAACTCTAATACCTTTCTTATTGTCTACCTATATTTAACAAATGAATGTAATTTGCAATGTTGTTGCATGAATTTTTAATATGAAACTTGATTTATTAATTTGGCAAACTTGTTGCTTGCTAAGAAAATCTGCATCTCTCTTCCTTTGTGTTTTCATGCTTAGTTACATTTAATCTAATTTTTTTCTCTATATTTTCATGTGATCATTTCGGAGAAGTTAAAGCAACACTGAAATATCAAGCCAAACAATAGCATGTACTGTTAGATGATGCCATAGATGAAGCACTTTTGATTGAATATGTGATAACAAGAAACAAATTTTTATAACAATTTGGAGAAATTAGCAAAATTTAAGAAAAACATCATCCTTTATTTTACTTCTATTCACATCGATAATCTTATCCATTCCAGTACCATTAACATAAACCTTATAATTTGACCAAGCTATCTTCAAGATAGACAAGAATACCTACTTGTCCTTCAATTGAATATCTCTATAAGAAAAGAATTGATATTAAGAAAGCGATGGTGGAAGCATCCAAGGCATCCAGAGGTGTTACATCCCATGAAGAGGGGTGGAGAGTGCATATAAGTCCTTCCCTTACCTTAGCATAAAATCACACCTCAAGTCTTATCTTTAATTTATCCCATTATGTAGAAATGATGAATCTATTCAATCTCCCCTTATAAGACTAAATAGATTCCTCTTTTCTATAGAATGGGATAGCTTATTCCCAATATCTTCCAAGTGTGCTTTCGTGAGTGTTGCTTCAGATCATATCCTCATTGCTGTTGATTGTGGTGCTCAATTTTCATTCAATATGTTATTTAGAATGGAGAAGTTATGGTTTATGGAGGCCGACTTTAAGGATGTGGTTCTAGCCAATTACAAGAAGTTATCAAGGGATAGGGGCCTAGTAGCACAATGAGTAAATAATCTTAATATGATAAGATGACTGTAAAAAAAGGGGGAACCAATGGGAATATTATAAATAGAACACTTAAATCCAAGATTCTGAGGGCATTGACATTATTAATAGAAAGGAAGAAGTTTACTAGCTCTCTAGTTATGAAATCACTATAACAAAAATTCTTAAGTAATCCTAAGATAATATATATGCAAAGGAGGAGCTGTATTGAAAACAGAGGTCTCAAATCTTGTGACTTAAGGAAGGTGATAACACCATTGCCTTTTTTCATACAGTTGCTTCAACCAGGAAAGGAAGGAACTTGATCCATTTCCTTTCAAATGATGGCAGAGAACCATCCAGCCTTTCTAATATTACTATTGCATTTCAGGAGCATTTCAAGAAACTCTTTGGGATGTCCTTCTAGCCAATTAATAAGATGAATTAGGATGGATTATTTGAATCCTCCCTTTATCTTTCATCACTTTGCCAGCCTTTCTGTATAGAAGAGATTAAGAAGGCGGTCTTCTTTCTTGGTGGAGCCAAAGCACCAAGTCCTAATGGTTTCTTCCTTTCCTTCTTTTAAAAATTCGAAGATCTTATGAAGGATGGTCTTATGGCTATCTCCAACAACTTCTTTGAAAGCTCTTTGGATTTATCTAGACTGAATTATGCTCATATTACCCTCTTATTTAAACAACATAAATTACATTGTGTCAAGGATTTCAGGCCCATTAGTCTTTTGAACAACCTGTACAAAATTGTATCTAAAGTGTTAGCTCTTAGACTTTCTACTTATCTTTCAGATCTGATTGAGGACTATTAGTCGGCTTTTGTTAAAAGTGGATCAGTTATGGAGAATTTCTCATTGGTTCATGAAATTCTTTCTCATTGCTAAAAAGTACAAGAAAAAAGTGTTGTTTACAAAATAGATTTTGAGAAAGCCTTTGATATAGTAAATTGGGATTTCTTACTCTCCCTTCTTCATGAGATAGGTTTTCCTAATAGATGGATCGACTGGATTTAGGATGGATCGGCTGGATGCAAACTCCTTTATCTTGCTCTTCTATCGCCCCTTTGATTATTTGTAATCCAAACAAATGAATCAAATGCAAAAAAGGACTCCATTAGGGTGACCCTCTCTTTTCTTCCTTATTTATCTTTGTTACCAATGTGCTAGCAAGATTATTGAAAAGAGCAAACACCTATGGATTAAAAGAGTGGATTGAACACTTATCGTGATTTAAGTGTATTTCAAGCCTTGCAAATGATACCCTCATCTTCTGTGCCACCAAAGAGACTTTTCTTTTGGCCCTCAAAGCTATTCTTCTAGGCTTTAAAGGGGCTATCAAGCTTAAGGTTAATTTCCATAAAACATTTGTGGTTTGCCTCAATTTTAGCATAGAGGAGGAAGAGAAACTTATAACTATCTTGAATTGAAGGAAAAGTATACTTTCACTTTTATATCTTAGTATACCCCTTTGTAATCAGAGGTTGCCAAAGGAAGATTAGCTTCCTCTTGTAGAGAGAATATAATCAAAATTAGCTGCTTAGAAAGGAAAGTTCTTATCTATGAGTGGCAAATTAACTTTTGCTAACTTTGTTTTATTAGTACTACCTTCTTACAACATATCAGTGTTTAAACTATTAAAGTAGATATGTTTGAGGATATTGACTAAGGAGAGCCTACCTTTGGAAAAGAAAGAATAATATTAGTAGCTTCAACTGCCTGGTGAATTGGGTATCTCTTTGTAAATCTAAAAAAGAAAGAGGTTTGAGAATTACGGATATTTACACCTTCAATAACGCATTACTTACTAAATGGGTGTAGAGATATATCTCTTCAGACGCAACAACCCTATAAAAAAAGCTAGTCAATCGAGCTTACTAAATGATAAAGAGGTTTGGCACTAAAGAAAAGATTCCTGAGGCCTTTTTACCAATATAAAAGGATATCAATCAGGATTTGAGTAGATTTTAGAATTATACCACCTTCAAGCTAAGGAATGAAAGAGAAATTTGATTCTAGAAAGATGCTTGGTTGTATAATTCATCTCTTTGTACTCTATTTCCTGAGGTTTATACCGGTACCCCAAACCAAATATTCCAATTGTTGATCAATGGAATTCAAGGTTAGAAAGCTAGCATGTAAAACTAAATAGATCACTATCTTGAACTTAGCACATCCAACTTACAGAATTAAAAGGTCTTCTCTACCATCTAGGTGTGATGATACTTTAGTTTGGAAACTCAAAAGCAAAGTTACCTATTCTATTGACTCATTTCATAAATTTCTCAATCATGGAGGAGTCCTCTAGCTATATTGCAAATCTAATTTGGAAAGCAATAGTTATACGGAAAATAAGTTAATTGCTTAGCTAGCACTTTGCAATCACCTTCATATAGGTGAGATGTTTAAGAAAAAAGGTTGGTCAGCCAGCTTAGGTTGCCTTTTATAAGGAGAGTTGTTAGAGTATCGCAGACCTTTTTTTATCATGTCTTTTTGCTAAGAGATTGTAGGTCATATTGTCCAATCGATTACATGTTCAACTGACACCTTAAAACCTACACAACCTTAGAAAATCCTAGAGGAAAAAGAAATTTCTAATTCTTGGAGGCTTGCTTCTGATCAATAACTCCTCGCAACTTGGTGGCACATTTGGAAATAAAGGAACGACATATTTTTTTCCTCTAAATCATCACTACTCTCCGTCTTAGTCCAAAAATTCTCTTTTCTTTTGATCCTTGGAGTTGTATATATGCAAGAAAAGTTATAGAGGCTCATGATCTCTTGAAGCCATTATTAATCTTCAATCAAAATTGATTGGACTTATTGTACATTCTTTACTTTTTGTAACAATTACTATAAATATAAATAAATTGGGGAGCTTGACTCCCTTGTTCTAATCAAAAAGAAGTTTTATCTACACTTCAAGATATCTTAGAACCTCTCTCCAAAGTAAAGTCCTAGGCAATGCCTCCTTTAAATACTCACAATTATAATATTGTATATTAGATTACTATTATATAACATTGTTATATTATATTATTAATATAATAATATATTAAAAATTAAGTTAAAGTATACTTTTAATCCCTTAAATTTTGAAGTGTATTTCATTTTGTTTCTTAAAGCATAAAAAAGTTTTAAGATATTTTTAAATCATTATTTTTGATTTACTTTGATCCTACTGTTAAAAAAAAATAAAAAAAAGTTAATGCTGTACTTCTTCTACGAAGTAGTAGGCCTACATGGCGAAGAATGCTAGATTGACAACTTATGTAAAGGCAACCTTAAAAGGGATATGTTATTTGGGTCGGGTCTGGTCAACCGACCCAACCGAACCCAACCCAACCCAACCCCCTCTCAGAGGAGGATTTACGGTGGTGTTGGCTCCTCGCACCTTACCTGTGCTTTATCCCTAACACCTTTCCTCCCGCCAAGCCCTATCTCACCACCGCTAAGCCCCATCTCGCCACCGTTTCTGGCTGGCCACCTGCTACTCCGCATCACTCAGCCCATCATCTCTGCACTGCTCAGCCTAATCGCTAGAGGTGTTCGCTCGGCTCAATTGTCTCCATCTCCATCTCTGGCTGGCACTTCCACAACACGTGCGAAAGGTTCTTGGACATCCCTGCCATTGCCTTCGGCGTCTTCCTCCTCTCCCTCGCCGGACTCCTCGGCACCTGTGGCTGCATCTTCTGGCCTCTCTGGCTCTACCTCTTTGTCATGTTCATCGCCATCATCTAAGATTCTTCTCTTGTCAGCCTGTGTTGTTCCGGTGTCCCTCTCCTCGCTACCTCCCGATTTCTCTTATGTTCTTTCCTTCCTTCCACCCTCTGCTA
>JACVBY030000602.1:1805816-1829319 GCA_017589505.3 Metroxylon sagu
AAAACATTTTTTTACAAATTAGATGACACACCTTCCTAAAAGACAACCTAAACTGAGAACCAAGGCTTAAAACAAAGAAAAAAAAAAAAAAAAAAAAGCGCCACCATTGGTTGGGGGGGGGGGGGGGTGTAGGGTCCTGTTGGTCAAGATGATTACATACACTAAAATACTTGACAAAGACATATTAAGAAATCATGAGTTGGAAGAATGACCCAGCATATGAACAGTTAAAAATCACACCAGACAGCAATCAAAGCTCTGAAAGTATGGCAGGAATGTAGTGAGAGAGCTCAGCTGTAAGGGACTGAAACCCATTCACAAGCTGCGTGTGGAAGTCCTGATCTTCTTCACCTATCAACATAAAATGTACCCGGATTGCACGCTTGCAAACAGCCATGAATTCAAGCAGTGCAGCAATAAGCTGCTGCAGCTCTTGTGACCGAAGCCTGGTTGCAGGTTCACCTGACAAAAATGCTGTGCATACACTAAGTACTCCGCTGTTCACCTGCATTTTAAGGTTTAAATGGCACCATCAAGACATCGTCCATATCCTACTAAGAGTTGGGGATTAGAACTCCTTCAAGCATTTACACCTCCAAACCTGGGTGCTGACATGCACTGCAAGTTGAGAAAAATGCAACAGCATTATCACATGAAAATTGCAATATCTTACCTGCACAGCAACGCTGCCTTGGAGTATCCTTTGTAGACTTTGAAGCCTAGGGAGTTGGTCGCCTTCTGAGCTCCTAGGTTCTTCAAGCTCATTTCTCAATGCAGCTGTCCTGGTTTCAATCATTCCAATAGCATTTTCCACTGGAGAAAACTCTAGAGATTCAGATTTGACAACCAAAAGTCTATTTATCAGAGCAGGAAAAGAAACCTCCGTCTGTAGTACTGTTCGTCTCTTCCACTGATCTTCCAGCCCTCCCTGGGTCTTGCCATTTTTGTAAATGGAGTGTCAAATAAAAACCGGTCAAAGACACAAGCACGTAAGCCCCCAGTAGACAAAGGGAATATTCTCTCCCTTCTACTGCCCAGGTCCTCATTCCTCCATAACAGGATCAACAGCTGTTATCTGTAGATAACAGACGCCAGGCTGTAACTCTTTTGCAATTGACTTGCCTAGAATCTGGTACAATATGCAGTGTGTGATTGCCATCCATCCTGGGCTCATATATGTGACTGAGCTTTTCCATTATGTCACCTAGACGGACATCTCATGGCTCCCTGTACACATACTCCTTTCGGTCTAGCTTCCCAAACCAGTCACCATAAAATCCAACCCGATAGTAAGTAGCATCTATAAATGGTATTGGGCTTGACTCCTGCTCAAGAATTGATTCATAGATATTCGTGAGGGATGTGTGACATTTAGGCAAGTTGTCCCATATGCCCTTCTGCTTTTATAGACTGGAATTATGAGTTCCAAAATGCTGGCACAAAAATGATACAGCTCTGCTTGTGCAAAGAGCTTGTTTGCAAGTTGAAGGTATTTAACCGCAGAATCCAACTGTCAATTTTGATGCCCCATATCCCTTCGAACCTCAGCTGCTGACGCCTCAGCAGTCACTGCACTACTGACCATAGGGGCAAATCTTACGCAAAGAAGCGAACATGTTCTCTGCTCCAAATACAGCATCGTTCCTTCCTCACTAAGGGCCTATCAAAAAACAAAATAGGTGACACAGAATTCTACATGTGGAATAGGGGGAATGTTGCAAGATTAAATGGGTTATGGACTCCAGAACACTAACCTGCATGATTACACCAGCTACAGCAACTGCACATTGAGCAGCTTTCCAGCCCATGACTGCATCTTCCTTGATGTGTGCATCACATAGATGCAGCAGCCACATTATGTGAAGATCTGGAACAGGCGCATAAGCCATTGCAAGTTTGTAAAAGCTCTCTGCAGCAGCATATCTATCTATAGTCATTACAGAACCCTGCAAAGAACCATCAGATGATTTCAGAATAAGGCCTACACAATGGAATTTGTATTCTTACCATGTTAATGGATATATCAAGAACATGAAGTTACTTTAGTTTATTTTTTATTCATATATTTATTTGCAAAATTTAACCAGCAATGAATAGCTTCAACAGTGCTGCTGCATACCACCAATAAGTGCCCCAGAATTGTAGGCCAGAGTCCCTATGCTACACATTGACATCAGTAGGAACCATACAACGCTAGTTGATTCTTATGACATTCATATTAAGGAGATCAGACGCAGACAATAAAACCACAATGTAGAAACAAAACAAGCAAACATATTTGCAATTACGAGGGACTAGGAGTATTCCTGCTTGTTTGAAACTGGTACCACAAGAACATGTGTTGGGGACCCAACCCTAGTTTAGAATTTTTTTAAGATAAATTCTGAGGGACTAGGAGTATCCCTGCATGTTTAGAACTGGTACAATAAGAAAAATGCTTTTGGGGACCCAACCCTGGTTCATGCAGGAAATTGGTGCTTCAGACCACAATGCCACCATGTACTGCACCAACACATAAACTGCACTACTTTTCACATTCTGTATGGCATGAAGCATTCTGTTCAGGTACCATGGTCAGGCCCCATTGCAATTACCCTTAAGAACAAAGGACCCAATGCAAAACTATTGACTTCCATTTTGCTTCTAATAAGACACCATACCAAACGGAATAGTTTTATGGCTTACCAAAAGAGCATGCTCCAGGCCTGCATCAAGAGCCTGGATAAGACTATCAGATAGATTGCTTGACCTCCAACCAAGACCAACGGTTATCCGTTGAACCTTCAGGAATTGCCTCAAGAGCATTGGCCAGGAAGTCCACAATCTTTTTAGCAGTTCTATGCTCCTACTTTCAGAGTCTGCCATCTCCACCAAGGGATTTCCTAAGACGCTCGAAGCTTCACCACTCTCTTCAAGAGATCCATCAGACTTCATTTGAGTTACTTGCACATCAGACATCAACTCTGATAAGCAAAATTCGTCAGCATTACCCTCAGCCGTGTGGTGTGAGCAAAATAATAGAATGAATTCTGTAGACAGAAAAGATAGGTATCAGAATTTCAGCACAAATATATTCTCAGAATTTCATCTGAAAATCAACAGCTTACCCTAACAAGTATCTGTAATCCAATAACAGCCCTTTGTCTGAATGGAATCATTTCGAAAAACTGCAAGTCGTAAATATTTAGGCAAAGCAACTTGCTTCAAGAAGCGGTCATTCTCTCTGGCCAATGAGAGTCGCACCATGAAGATTGAATATATTGTTCAACACAGGAAATAAAGCTTTCCAGAAGGCCAATGGTTGACTTCGCGAGAAAGAGGCCCATCAATATGGATGTGATGCAATTCTAGCTTTTCCATAATCAGTAGCAATACTATGAGGATGCAGCAGCAACTGAAAACTTTTCAGTCATCTCCAAAACCTGAAGGCTGATGGCAGTACTTAAATTTTCTTCCCAAACTTCCTGAATTAAACATACGCAATGTCAAAGCCAGCTCTGTAACTAAGCAAATGACAAATTTAGATTAAATCACCTTACAAAACATACCAATTTTTGTCCTTAATATCGGGTGTAGAGACTCTCTTAATGCCCTGCTCGTAGCTCCAATTCTAGAAGATTGTGCCTGTGCAAGTGCTTCCCTTAGAGAATATGGTTGATTAGGTGAAGCTTAGCTGAGGACTAACCCTGTGCCACAAATATCCATTTTCAGATATTTCCTGGGGCTGCATAAGTAAAGAACTTATTCAGCAAAAAAAAAAAAAAAAAAGAATGTAACATCAATATCAAGAAAACTTGATCAAATGTCCTTTCAAATGAATGTATTATCCCACAGTGCATTTTGATGTGAATTCTGTGTGTAATTGCACTCAAGAAGATCTCTACTCAAATCCAGGTCTAAATTTGGATGATGAAGAACTTACATCAATAATCTACTAGCTCTAAAATGACTGAACGCTAAAAATAATATGATTCAGAGCTTGTGTTGGCATATGTTTAGTCTTGCATCGACTATGTACTGAGTAGATCTTGAATACTTATATGGAATCAAGATGCCTAAATAATATTTTTCTTGGCTAGGCTTATAAGGTGATAGTCTTTGGTTGTTACAAGAGAATCTTAGAATGATATACAAGAAAGAAGCATGCCAATCAAGCAATCCAATAGTTAAAATGTGACAATCAAGATTACAAAAGGGAGAAGATAAAAATGCAGGTATGAAATCAATAATAGAGGTGCTAATGTAGTAGAAGTAACCAACAGATTGCAAACTAAGTGACTGACATATTGGCAATTTGGAAGGCTAATGTATATTGACCCAATTATATGCAGGGCGCAGGAGTCAAACAAACAATCAATGTGTAAACCTAAGTACAAGGAGCACATAAGAATCAAAAAGGTGTAAGTGATTTCTGGGTAACTCAAATATTAAACATAAAAGAGGTTTCAGCAGACCAATAATTAACTTGATTGCCATGGTTATAGGAATCCATGGTGGAGTGCACAGTAAGTACTATTGCCCTGCTAGAGTCAATTTTCCTATTGGGCTGATAAAATTTATTACTAATTTAGCTTAAAACTTTTTTGAATGGATCTTATATAAGCTGTCAAGATTGCTTAGTAAAAGCATGAGAAGATCTTATGGTGAATTACAAAGCTTCGAGTTTGAAAACATACATTGGGCAACATAAATGTCCTATGCTAAGACCAATTACATGTATTTTTGATTCCCCAAAGTTTGTCTCTCCAAATTACATTTTCCATACATGTTTCTACCATAACTTTGCACAGAAACCCAAGTACTCCAACTTTATCAGCTCAGTTGAGAATGTCAAAGACATGTTTACCATCATGCCTATTAGGAGAATTGATGCAAGAACATATGTTAGTCGTCTTCCATTAATCAAGGGACTCAAGTCATATGTAAGTGATGAAGGTTGCTTGCATGTTCCCATCATCACATGAAATTACAGAACATTTGCGAACTTCTATAACATCTTAAGCACCAGTTTGGAACACATGCTATATCAAAGCATAGAAATTTCAGCTAATAAATGAGCAAGCAAAACATACGAACTTCTTGACGGGAAGCCTCGGACAGGTATGTGTTGATTGTTGGAGAAAGCCGATCAGAGTAATTTAGAGAAGCAGGCCCTTCACCATCAGGGCTCCGAGAACTACAGCTCATCAGCATGTTGTCAGCTGGTTTTTTGTGCTGTCATATGTGCGATAAAGCAAACAGCTTTAACAACCGAACGGATTAAGAATGCAGCCATGCCACCATCATAAAAAAAGATATTTTGAGACGGCCATTTAAATCATAAGGATAATTGGACCATTTAACTACAGGTAAAAAATAAAGTAATGCTCGGCAAGCATGTCTCGACAGCAGTTGCATGTGCAAAACAAAAAAGGGACCAATTTATAATGACATGGGCTAAAATTCAGTAGAGAAGCCCAGAGAGAGAGAGAGAGAGAGAGAGAGAGAGGCTGTTTAACATCGAAACAAAGCTACGCAATGACCACAAAGACATATATATATATATATATATATATATATATATATATATATATATATATATGGTTTTTACACTATGCAGTTGTTTGGTATTACCTAGTAGTAATAACAATAACCATACAGTAACAAGAATGACAACAACGAATAACAATAACAATGATGATCATGATGATACGACCTGTATAATGAGATATTGTTTGAAGACAAACCTCAAAATGTATGAGACATTCTTCTAGGAGTTTAAAAAATAATCCAGGTTCGAGCACGCTTTGTTGCCATGCTTTGAACAAGGGACATGCATCATCCAAATTCCTTATGATTTGCAAAATGACAATTAACACTTCACGTTTCTCAACAGCATTTAAATTATAGAATACTGGTATCTCATCTAATATCTGCAATTAAGCAATCAAACATTTTAGAGAATTCAAATTCATTGTGTTAGCAACAACAAATTATGACAAAATAAATGGCTGGATTACAAAATCTTCATCAATTCGTAAGCAATTGGAAAACCAAGTTCGTTTTCTCCGTTTAAAATCTGAAACATTTACTGTTAAAAGATGGTAAAAGCCATCAATCTATAACAAGGAATAATTCAAATTGCATGTTGTTTATGCAACTCACACCATAGAAGATGTTTCTCAACTTACATTCATATAAAGGCAACTGGATGTAAGAATGGAAAAGAATGGAAGAATGGCAAATATGGCAATGATAAAGACATCATACCTCTAGTCTCACGTAACTAGCACTGCATCCTCAGACCGCAGGGCTAATGCAAGCTTCTGCCTGCTCGCATGACGCTTTATGATGGTGCTCAACTATAACAAACACGGTATTCCATTCATCCATATACGGTGTCTATCATGGTATGCCATACTGGTGCATACTAGCATCCCATACTGTACCAGCACAAAAACAGTACGCGGTATAGGGGCGTGCCAAAGTATGGCATGTTGAACCGACTCCCATGCTCTCAAGCATACCGACATTGTACCAAGAGAAAACTGGCATGGGGTCCAGTACCGAAAGTACAAAGCTAGGCATCAGTTTTCCATGTGCGCACAGGACCATGTAGAAGTGGCTGGGAAAATGCTGTATGGAGTTCCATAACCTACACAGAGCGTCCATAAGATACCACGAGCATTATCTGCACCCCAAGTTGAAAAGCAATGTCCATCATATGCTTACATATTCTACTACCATGGGCAATACAGAGACAACTATGGCTTTCAATCTGAACTTTTCCCATGAATCTGTATCTCATTTTCATTGAAGTACATCAGATATCTTTGATATCTCTGTCATGACATCATGTAGCCATTGAAGGGCTTGCATATCATTTTGATGTTTTGATTTATGATCTTTGTTATTTCTCATTTGCAACAAAAAACTTATAGCCATAATTATAAGAAATATGGCTCTTTGCATTTAACCGCTACATGATCCATTGGTATTTCCAACTTTTCAAGATCCTTTTAACAGCTTTTATTCATCTTAATGCATGGGTCTTCCCCTTCCTCTTTCTCAACCCTTCAACGCAAACACAATATTGAGGCCACCTTTGGTTCTTTGTCGGTGTATCTGTCCCAACACCCATGCATTCTTGAAACCCTTCATGTTATTTAATTTACTTTGTTAAATCTCATGCTTCTTCTGAATACTCCATTCATCAGCCCATTCTTCATGATCTTACATTCTGGCTACCTATCCACCTTAGCATTCAATTGATCTACCACATTACTCATACATGCTAGGTTATGTCTATCATTAAATCCCCCAGAACATTTGAAAATGCAAATAAATTATTTCAACTAATGGAGAATCAAAATAGGCTGAAGCACAGAATAAGTAATCCTTTTAAATTACGCCTTTTAAGAGGATGAAATACATTCAGAAAATCACAGTATTGGATATTCAGTCCAAACCCCCAATTTTAGCTTTTTCTTCACCCAATGGGTAAAAAATGAATGTTAAAAGCATAATGAAAAGAAAAAAAGAATCCTTCAAAGCAAGTATCTTATAATGTGACATACCTTTGCTCATGAAATCAAATTATTGTGCATTAATCTTGATTAGAGACTGAATGTGCATAATTATGGAGGATGCAGAAATTTGATAGCAAAGATATTTACATAAAGAAAGAAAACATCATTTTTTCTTGCCTGTCCAATAAGAGGAAAATATAACTGAGCAATGTATAACTTATCCCTCAGGTTTTTGGTAACGAGAATCAAATTCATGCAAGCACAGAAGGACCACCAGGATTCGAGCGTTCCTGCATTCACGAAAAAGAAAAAGAGAAAAGAAAATTTATGTTAAAGCCTAACAATGAGAATTAGGACAATAATATACCACATAGATAATTTTTCATTTTATAAAGTGAAAATACAAAATATAATTTATTAAGATCAAGTGATTTATTAGAGATAAATGGCTCACTTTTTGCTCGCTGTGATACATCATCATGGTTCAAGGTGAGGAAAAATCTCCTGAATTAGAACTGATGAAAGATAATTCCTGTGAATTAAAGGAAGATTCAGAATGAGAACTATCATGAAATCAATACATTCTGCAATGTCTCAAGATATGACCTTGGAAAGATGATAGTGGACATTAGATATGAAATAGTTGGTCTTAGAAATCATCTCAACTTTCTTTAGGCAACTGTGTCTAAAACAAGGAGACAGAAAGAGAAGCCAGGTCTTTGTGGTGATAACTGGAAGGAAAGTCAAAATCATTAGGTTTGTGAATGATGTATTCATGTGTGCATATAAGATGTTCCATTGAAACTAATAAGTATGATTAATGGAAATGAGATATTGAGATATCCCCTGGTAGCTGCTTTCCTTTGCCACTTGGAGTATCAAGAAAGATGAGTTAAGTAGTTCTATAAATATTTGAATAGACGAAGGAAAGCAAAGGGATATAACAAACTACACAATAGTCTGCATGACCTGGCATGTGGCTTTTCCATTTTCTGGGAAGCAACCTAACTTTAATCATCCTTCCAGAAGACTAAGCAGATTGCAACATGATATTTTAAGCATTAATGTTACCAACAATGCTGTACCAGTGCATACTACCCTCTACTGGGCATATCATAACATAGCGGTGTTGAACTGAGACTTGGCACTGGTGCTTACCAAGCTTCAATACATTGAACTGACCTGCAGAATCAGGCATACTGACACTATACTATTGTAATATCAGTATGGGATCTACTATTGAGACAGCAAACCTTGCCAACAAGCCTTGTCTCAACCATTTCAGCTCAAAAATAACGATCTCAAATTACTCAAATGGAATATTATCAGCAATCTCTCTCTCTCTCTCTCTCTCTCTCTCTCTCACACACACACACACACACACACAATCTGCATTTGCATGCATGGATATATAGCCAAATACATCCATGAACACATATACTTTATGGATGTATCCAATCAGGTTCAGAACCTTGAGTTGCGGTAACCTGGACCTAATTCATATCACACCCAATGCAAATCCAACCTATACCCAAAGTTAAGAACCATGAGTTGTGGTGTCCGTCTCTGTGTCAAGAGCAAACCTCCACCTGGGACGGATATAAATCCCATGGTATTGAACCAAACCTAGCTGATCAGACACAAACAAAACCAACAAACCTAATATGACCTAACAAAATTAGTTAAAAAGAGTACAGGTCTAACCTCTTTGACTTAGACCTAACAAAAACTCCTATGTGGAAAGAGATTTTACACGTATAAAGACACAAGTGATTTATCAGAACTGGGTTCAAATCTTACAAACTAAATGCTAGTTTGGACCAGCTCTAGATCCAACTGATCTGAACCCAACTCATCATTTACAGCCTTAATTTAGAGTTGAACATTCCCATTTGCAACCTTAATTTAGAGTTGAAGATTTATGATGCTAAAACATTTTCTCCCATTTAAGTTGCAGGTCATTGCACTATGCAAGTAAGAATTTAAACATGGACACAGTTAATATATCAAAAGCCCATATGCATGAAATTCAACTAAAAACAAAAGAATATTTACATGTATTTTTCTGTATGATAAATTAATCCAAAAACTATGAACATATTTTACTTGCCATTATGAGCCCTTGGGTGTTCACATTAATATAGGAGCACCATATAATCATGGAATGATCATCCTATGGTACAATGAAGCTAATGAATAGAAGTATCAGACATCAAAATATCAACTTCATGCAAGATTATAACTGGTAGAATAGTCAGATAAATCTGTACCCTATCTGAAGGATCTCTCCCAGGCATTTTACCTACGAAAAGATCATGATCGCATATTATCTGCAAAAAGGTCAGCTTGCAGTCATGCAGGACTGATTGGCAAACTCCAGCAAACTTGTCCATATATAAGGAAACCTGCAGCTTCAATCAAATATATTTTACACATATAGACAAATGTTAAGTAGAGATAAAGCCAAACAATCTAATCTAGAAAATTAGTAACAATTTAACTTATTATTTATTGACAATCATGGCCATGACAGTGAACAGATTCAAATGAAAATCCGGCTACAGGAGGGTAGCTTGGAACAACAAAATATTAGTAGAAGAAAAAGAATCCAAGAACTATTTACAGAATTCCTTGGACCTGGGAGATAACAGAATTTTTTGCAATGCAGATATGGTAGAATTCAAGTAATTGCATATGTTTATGCAGGGGTTAAGATGGAAGCTTAAGCAATTGGACAGTGACTGTCAGACAAAATGAAACACGTTTGTGAGATACACTTTAATGCCTTGCAAGCAAGATAACATCCTTGGAATGACATTAAACTATGTTCATTCCCTTTATTTCTCATAAAGAGAAAGGAGGAAGGGAAAACAGAACCCATCGACAACAATATTATGGTAACAGATTCCACTAGTTACCAATCACACCCAACTTAATCAGTACATCAACAGTTTGGTTGACTAGCTCTGTAATATAAATTTTAAGCACATATGTCTGTTTCCTAAATCATGTAGGCTTTATAACATGATAAAGGTCGCATAAATCCAAAACAAATTCTAAAATAGTACCAATTAATTGTAACAAAGCATTATTTTTTTTTCCCAACTCAGTGACATTCCAAAAGCAAAGAAAAATTGCAAACAACACATTAAGCTGCCTAGAACAAAAAAATAGAGGAAGAAGTACCTGGGCTTTAGGAACATTTTAATGCCAAGGAACACCAGATGGAGTAAACATACCAGTTCAAAAATCCTGGCGAGGCTCAATAATTGATAACAGATCATAACAAAAGAAGGCCAGACTACTATTCAAGCGTTTTGCCAAGCTCAAACCCTTTCTGCACAGCGCTCATGAACCTCTGTCAGAAGGCAATCATAGAGCGTAATGATACATCGGAATACACCTTCCTTTAATTGCAATGGTGAAGATTATCTTCACCTGGGAGAAAGAAATGCCAACCTCATTATAAATTCAAGTAGAGGAACCTTTTTCCACTGTTACCTTAACCTTAAAACCTTCTTCACTAATGCGCTGATGGTGTACATGAATTTTACATGGTGCAAGCATTTTGAGCCAAATTGAATACTGAATAATAATTTCCTTTTTTGATTTAAACTAATGGTGAGAAAAAATCCATGTACAAAATTTACTATGCCTGTATGTCATTTTTTATATCTAAAGAGAATTGAGGTGGTCCTTGGCGAAACTGCAAGGAGTTGCTCCATTGTGACAAGAGTGTCGTGAGTTTCGAAACACAGAAACAGCATCTCACGGACGTGGTGGTACGAGTGGTACATCTTAACTCTTGCATTGGACCACTGCCTTTTATGTCAATTTTTATATCTGAACGGTGATATTCAAATTCTAAAGGTTGCCAAAATGCCAGAATTAGTTACTCAAAACCAACAAGAAAGTTAAGCATAACAAGAAAGAACTGACCACATTCTCCATGTGTTCAACATATTCTAAAGAAAAAACTTCATCAAGATCAAAACCTTAGCAACAAAAGGTAATGACAGCATAGTATCACAAACTAGACAAAGACACAACATAGGTTATTAGGAAGTCCAAGTTAAATATTTACACAAAAAATAAAAAAGCAAGGTCTAACTACCATTCAAATTTAAGTCTGTCGATTCATGCATGCAAGAAAGATGAACCATGAAATAGCGTTACAAATATGGTGTATAATGCAATCATGTACCAGCTCTAACTGGCCCATAATGATGTTTGAGGAGGATAAATTCTTCCTCATTATTGTGATGAACTAGACAAGTGCACATCTATAAATCTAGGTTGTTGCTTCCAAAATAATATCCATTTAATCATCAAGCATTCAACAGCGTTGCTTTATTCAAGTTGTCCATCCAGACTTCAAAATGGGGACTCATACAGAAGAAACCCATAAATTGGGACCCATGCAGAAGAAACTCATAAATCAAGTCTTGAATTTAATGTGATGATGACATTAATTATCATGATGGTCAATTCATAAAGAAGATTTAAAAAGACAATTTGAATCAACATAGAATTACCTAGAGGAAGATTACCTATAGGAAGATTGTGGTAGAAAAGACTGACTTTGTTCTTAATGCCATTGATTTAACAATAAGTAAAGTCCTAGAAAGAACCATGCCATTACCAACACATCATCATAAACTGGCCCAACACGGTATTGCCTTTTGCCTGCAAAGCATCAAATGAAACGATCAGAAAAGAGACAAACATCAACATGGTCACAACACAAGTTCTGACAACAAGCAAATATTTTTTAGTCAGAGCAGATATTTTTTTAGTCAGATGAAAACACCACTTGAGACAGACATCTAGAAAATGCGACCTGGAGAAGTGCAATTGACTTGTAGCTTTATGTGCAAACTGAATAGAATTATAATGAAATTTTGTTAGTTAAATTAAAACACACAAGTTTTGGATGGTTGAACACTTCCAAAGTGGTTTTAATATTCCCAGAAACTAAATGAAGTTAATTGTACCAGCGAGAAGTCATTACCATATCAAAATGTAAGGGTGTGAGCTAGTAAAAGAAGCCATTATAAATTGAGAAAGCATCTTCATTCATATATGATCTGGGAAATGGAGGACTCTTTTGGTTATATCACAGTATCAGCACCTCTACACCATCAAAAAGAGTGCAATTCCAGTATTACATGCTGAAGTTTTCACAGAATTGCATATGCATAAGAACCTCAAACAAAATGAACCAATCCATAATTAGATTGGAACAAATACCTCTAGAACTTCTTAGAGTAACAAACTTAAGGAAACATTCTTGACACTGATATATCAATGAACTCAAACTTTGAGCAACACGGAATTTTTCTAGCTGTGGATTTTCAATACGACATTAGCAATGTTGGCCCTTATTATGTAATTGATCAATTCAGACATCAGTTCAATGATGCAAACACATCCGATATTTGAATTTATCAAAATCAATTCCACATTCCTAAACAATAAAAAATATGAATGTAAAAATCATGAGATACAAATAGAAATTCATGGAGGCATATAATAGTTACAATATAATTTGTTGCATGGAACACCTTAGCATCAAATTGTAACAATAAAATTGGAAATCATCAAATTACAACATAATTTGAGTACTATCCATTTTGTCCACATTAGATAAAAGGAAAAGAACTTCCATGATATTCAATTTCAATTGTAATAAAAATTAATGTAGGGAATTTTTCAAAAAGAAAAATACAATTGGTTTTACTATTCACAACTTTGAAACTCGTCTTCTTTCCTTTTACAGGAATGAGGATTTGTTTTATTTTTCACAAAACAATAATGCCCTTAGTCCCTCACATGCTGGTATCTTTACTGCTGAGCATACTTGTGATAACAAAGGTTGCACAAGGCTTGTAGATCAATTGCACAAGCTTGTTAACTGACTCCAAAGTTAACACTAAGCAGTTTTATAAGAAAACCAGCACAAGTTCCAACTGCTTGACCAAAAGCATGGGCTGGCATGCCAATTTGGCAGAGGCTGAGGGTGCTTCTGTTTAATGGCAAAAAAAGACATTTCATTACTGGTGACAAAGGAAAAAGGTATTGCTAAGTAGCACTTAGCAAAACCAACATCCGTTTTCTGGGCAGAGTCACCACTTAAGCATGTGCTACAAATTAACACAGTACTCTTTCTAGACAGACTGTCAAAGTAATGAATCTATATTGCAGCATGAAAATAATCTGAAGCTCTTTCCCAGTTTTTAATGAAACCATATTGATAGATATAGAAGCAAATTCCATATAAACTCCCTGTGAAAGCAAAATAAGGGGTGTTTACCTTGCTCCGAGCCAAGCTACCCCAAACTGTAGATAAACCAGGGTAAACTGGCACTTGCCGACCACCAAAGTCATCAAAAGCATAATCAACATAGTTAACAAGAGAGCGATTTCTTTCAGCCGCATCAGAGGACTCTTGTTGCACCCTGCAAGACACAGTTGACTGTGAAGAACATAAAAGTAATGCGTTACCTGCTTAACTGACAACAACGTGAAAGGGGTGCAGACCCCACTGTTAGGAGAATCAAGTTACCAGACATTTGGCAGAAAATTAGTTGAAAGATGTGGAAATATTAAAAAAATTGAAACTTTATTATTAGAAAAAAGTGAAACTCAGATAAAAATATTTAAAACCATAACCAGTGTCAGGAGCCAAGTTTATAAATTTGTGCTATTTGGTTATTTCTAATAACAACCATCAACTACGTACCATTATGTGCTAGTCTAATTAATGATTTATTGGCTAAAATTTATTTCAAAATTTATATATTAAGAATAAAAAGGTGAAGCTTAAAATGTTAATGCCTTGATAGCCCTAATCATGTGAAAAATTGGTACATTGCTGCACAAGTAGGATTTTTGTCTATGAGACATTTTCCAACTCTTTGAATAAAGTTTGGCTATTTTCCTATATTTCTATGATCATACATTGCTGCACAAGTAGGATTTTTGTCTATCAGACATTTTCCAACTCTTTGAATAAAGTTTGGCTATTTTCCTATATTTCTATGATGCCTATATTTCTATGATAAACAAAAGGTGTTCAAATTTCTATGACAAGCATAAGAACAATTATTGGCCAATCATTCTTGGAAAAAAAAAATGCATCTATAATTATCGTAACCTAATTATGAAAAACAAGCTTTGTCCCATCAATGTGAGGCAAACATCAAGAAATATAGCAAAAGTTATCAACAAAGAAACTCACCGGGTTAGGATATTGACCATAGCACGAAATGCTGCAACCTACAAACCAAGATGACAATAACTATGAAGAATAGAAGATAATATATCGCTGAAAATTAAGAAATTACAAGAGAACAAAAGATAAGATAGAAGTAAATTGGCGCTCAGCAGCTGCGCGGATGTGGTTTTAGAAAAGAATAAAAATTAAAGAAAAATAACCAGAGCTTAACAATTAAAAATGTGGAGGCAGCTTCAATGACACATAAAAGCCTGAGCTAACAACAAAACCTGAAGGGTTTCAACACCATCACCAATGAGATGAAGAAGCATATTAAGAATTAAGCGGGAGAAACTGAAGCAAGGCAGTTGACTCAACATTCTTCAAGCTGTTGATAGCTCATATATGAAGTGTAGTTTCCATCTTTGCTTATTCAATAATATAATGGAACCACAACTTTTAACTGGATCATCCACTCAGTTTTAGATTGATTGCAAAGAAAATGACCATGGCACATACCCTCCTGTATTTTTCTCGAACAACAATTTGTATCCAAATGCAAAATTAGGAACATTCACACAGCTAAAAATGTTATTGATTTTGTAACCATAAAGCAAAATTAGGAACATTTGCACAGCTAAAAATGTTATTAATTTTGCAACCATAAAGCACTGTCCGATGATTAGGATGACTATGAATCCTTCTTCATCAATTATTCATGATAAAGACCACCTCCAATGTTCACCTAATAATATCAATTACTTTTAGGTGTTTAAAATTTCAAAGCTCATGGTAAAGTTAAATTAATAGTTGTCAAATGCATTTTTAATAATATTCCTATCTTAGAACAGCTGTTGTCACTTTTCTAGCCATTAGTAATGAGAACAGAGCAAGGCTCTGCTCACTCTCATGAGAGATGCCCTAACCTACTGCTTCCAAGCATATACAAGGAGGCAGAGGCAAACCTGCCCACTTTTCCATTGAATGAGGCTTTGAAACAATTTTTCCCATCTCATTTCACCATTTAGAAAGTCTTGTATCACCAAATAGCAAGAGAACAGCAAGATAGTAAGAATTGCATGGTAGAAAGAGATACATAGATTGCTGAAAAAGTACATGAAGTGATGCAATAATGCATGTGAGTGCCTCATACAAAACATTCAAACATAATAAGTACATACATCATGTTACAGATTTACAATAAAATAAAATAAAACCAACATCTTCTTAAAGTCAGTGTATTAGATTATCCAATCCAGAGTTTGCTCTGGAGGAAAGAAAAAGGGCATTTCCATGATCCACGAGTATTTCTGCATGCATTATAGTCATTCGCAACAACAGACCATAAAAGAAAATCTGATCTGGTGGTCAACATACTGTTTGGTAGACCAAACTCCATGAAAGAATTGATAGAGTTCAATTCTCAGCAATTCATGGAACATCAGGTCAAAATAAAATGAAAAGGGAAAAGGGGAAAATAACACTCAACAGATTCATTGATATCATAACAGCTTAGGAGGCCAATGAGTTATGATACAAGATTAATGGCAATAATCAGAAAATCATAATTTATTCTTCCTTTGAAAATATTACCAAGTTTCACCCTTGGCTGCTCTAATAACATATGCATACCAGCAGTTTGGCTAATAAGAATATATTGAAAATATGCATCACAAAGAAGAACAAAATTAGCATTCACCTTAAGAAAAAAGTTTAGATTCACCTCAACATATAGAGAGACCAATTATCATTAGAAGGATTCAAGACGACCAATACTAGACAGAAAACAGAAACTAAACACTTAAAACATAATCAAATCTATAGAGAAACCAGTTCTTATGAATAAAGTTTCAAAAGCAAACAAAAATGAAAAAACCAAAAAGAATACCTCAAGAAGTTCAGAGCCCCAAGGAGTGTTCTGTATTTGCTGAGCATGCCGGTCATACTCTAAAAAAAAATCTCTAATTCGTTCATTGACAGGAAATAAAGAGGAGCATAGCCTTAGACGTAATCTGAAGACATTTTTCCCGTCCTCCAAGTAGTCCAACCTCTCCTACAAGATAACACAAAACATGAAATTATTTGTAAAATTCCAAAGCTTTAGAATCTTCTGCAGACCAAGTAGATCTCTGTGCTAAAACCACTGACTTATCAGGATGATACCTGTGAAAACCAAGTGGACAATTTTATCTTCCTAGAATGTGATTGATAAAGAAAGCTGATATTACCAGTAGCTGTATTTATTTAGCTATCATTTTTCAAAGAAAAGAACAATTTGTCAATAGCATACCTTGCCACTGTCTTGGAGATAATGAGGAATCAGGCCTTCCAGAATTGGCACGATAGACCCACTGCAGCCTGAAAAAAGATACAAATTTGCATACCTCAATATTTCAATAACTTCAGCACTCGGTCAATTGGTCAATAAACATGCTCCTAGCCTCCTGGATTATGCTAATGGTTCGAACATATTTCCCATGTTCAATACAGACAGTTACAAGCGAGATGAGTTAAACTGGTCACTTAATGATCAAATGTCTATTCATTACAATTGACCAGTCCTATCACAAGAAATTATATGGTCACATATATGTAGGCAATGTGTGACACCCCAAACCCATCTCAGCCGACCCAATTAACGTGTTAGCTGACCGAAAACCACATGGCCTTTAAAACTTAAGTGCAAATTAATTAGCAGTAGGAGAACTTGAGCAGGTAACACTTCAAACGTTTCCTTTCCATCCGATGTGAGACTACTTTTTAGAGTATTACAATCTACCCTCCTTATTATGCGACATTTCGCGTCGTACGCTACAAACAACGGTAATCTGTCCCGAGCGGGTCGTCTACGCACAGAATGGCTCTATGCCACAGTGTGACTCTCTCGCTACCATCCGTCGTAGGAGCAGTCTCCCTCGCCCTCAAGCTCATCAACTTCCGCACATTCAGATCGGCTTCCGTGCTACCATTTATAACGCCCCAAGTTTCATCTCACGTTTGCTCCACTAACTCCGTTAGTGGGGTCGAAACCATGTGGTCTTAAAAACTCGAGTGCAACTTAATTAATAGCAAGTGAACTCTCGAGTTATAAGCACTTCAAACTTTTCTTTCCTATCCAATGCCAGGGTTTTCTCGGCGTATTACACAATGTTGGATACATTTGTCATGTCAAGGCAGAATACTCAAAAACCAGCCAAAAGTTCGTAAATTGATAGGAGTTCAAAGCAATTAGTTCAAACTCTCTTTTAGACAAAAATAACATACCAATGGCTACAAGTTTAAAACAAAAAGATATTCATAATCTAAACATATAATCGAGCTTTTATTGCTTTATACAAGACTACACTACAGACATCAAAATATTGGACATGACATCAAATACTGGTTCTATTAGGACAGAAGAAAAAAACGAATGACAGGTACATGAGGTCATTGCAGTTATCAAGGTTCGGCAGAAGAAAGTTAGGCGTGAATCTTTGGAAGAGATCACCTAGATTAACCATAAAATGGTGTATCATGGAAAAAGAAAATAAGTCACAAACAACAACCAATCATAAATTGCATATGCCATATCCCCTTTCTTATCAGTCTTTTACTGTAGATTGTCTAGCTAGTAGTACTTTGGAGCCATTTCTCTAGTTATATGCCAGGAGAGGTCTAGAAATTCTGCATCTTCACAAAGTATTATATCATTTATCTAAAACAGCAAATCCTATCAAGAAGAGATAACAAGCAAATAATTTACGAACATACAAAATTAATCAAAACAGTGTTATGAAACCAAGACATAAACTACACAGCAACCATAAAGTCAATGGAAAGGGAGACCAGCAAAAAATTATTGCTGATAACAAGTCAATACAGTTAGCAGTTATCAGATATCAATCATGGTCTAGATGGTAACAATTTTTATACTGGAACTTATCATCCTCAATATTTCTAAAAGTTTATCATAGAAAGGATAAAGGACAATACTGCCAGTTGAGCTTAGAACACAACACATACTGAATATGGGCGGATAATGGAAGCACAGCATATCCAACAACTACCTGCATATGTTCACAGCATATCAGATGATACTGTGGGAAGTTCAGGAGTGCTAATACAATAATAAGACATTTCTGCGCAAAAATCCAATAATATCTCAATAGATTATAATGAAAGTCCAAAATTTCCACTAAAACCTTATAAATGGTGGGACAAGGACTTACAGGCTTTGGAGCTTCAAGTTTTGTTTGGAGGTCAATATGGAAAAATGTGAACAAAAGATGGTGTTGCGGAGTCATAAGGGCAGGGAGACAAATCTTTAACTCATCATGGTAGCAGGCCGTTCTAGCACCAACAGCAATTTGTGTATGAGCCCATTTTTGAAGTGCTTGACCTGGAAACCTTGGATACATAGCCTGCTGAGAAAGAAGCCCAGTAATATATCAAGTTAATGCATCATAAAGTCAGACTTGGAATTGTAAAATATTTATATCACAGTAGATACAGACCTCTAACGGTTGTTCGCGGATCTCAGCATCATCCTTTCTCAACTCTAGCCTTATGAATAGATTTCTTTTACGGCTCAAACTAACAGTCAAGGGGTATAAGTAAAGACAATGGAAAAGTTGTGAAAATGGTGCACTTCTAACCATCATGCTAAAATCAAAAGCTTGGAACTGCCATGAAACCAAATATTCAGATCAACATCATTAACACATGAAATACGTCAGAAAAACAATATCCAAAATCTACAAAAATGGAAGCTAATGGACATTATTCACTCAGTCTGATAGCCAAAACTTAAAACTAGATTTACTAAATCACTGAAAAATGAAGTTCAGATGTACCATTTTTTTCTTGAATAAAGGCCTGCATAATGTGGGTAGGAAAGAAGAGATCACAGCGAGAGAGAGAGAGAGAGACATGCACGCACGCACGCACGCACGTTATTAGAGAGAGCAATAAATGCTTCAGACTAAAAGCTAATAGATGTCATGTATTCAAAAGCTTAAACATTCTCCAAAACATTCTCCAGAAGGAAAGAAACTGATGCTCAACAGTAGCACCATCATTAATAATATGATATATCAATGCAAAAACTACTCCATGCTTCACTCTATCTCATGAGAACAAAAATCTTCTTGGCATTCAAAACTCAATTCAGTGTTCTCACAATTTGCCCAATGCATTTTGCTCTACCCACCCTAGATATTTTCAGTGAAAGCATCCATGTACAGCCATCTCACTGTAATTTGATCATAAAACAACCAAGAATTACATAGATGTAGGAGAGATGGACCAACCATCTTATGTTGAAGTGGCCAATAACTTAGTCAAGAAGTCAAAGTCTAGCATTAATTATGCTATTAATAGCTAGTGGTTATTATGCTCCAAATATGAATATTGAAAGTCTCTTAATATTTCTAGGCTTATTGATTATGGTTTATGTACGGCATCTTTTAATTTCTAAAAGAATTTATTTATTAGTCTTTTAGAAAGTTGCAAGTATTGATGCATTAAGATATGTAAGATCATCTAATGTCTATATAAATAGATGTGTAGCACGGAACGAAACATAGTGAAGAATTTGGAATGAAATTTGTGTTGAAGTTTCTTTGAGTGTAGGGGAATGAAATTTATTATCTCTCTTTCCTACTTACTTCTCCCTTATCTTGATCTCTTTCCTTTCTTCTGCTTGACCTCTCTATTTCCAACACCAACATGTATCATCCAAAAGCCTGACATGAATTTCAATTAGCCTTCCTGTCAATTTTATCATGGTTTGGATCCTTTTTGCTGTTGCTTGAGTTTATAATTACAAGCTTGTGATGATCTTGCTCCCTAAGTGATGCTAACATACAACTACAACATGATAGTAATATATTGCTATCAGTCATGCAAAACTTCCAACATATTACAGAAGCATCTAAAATAGCAATTCATATTAATTCTTGCATGCAAGAGCCTATTACTTAAACATTCTCCAAGAAGCTCTCAAAGAAATCATTTTGTCCAACATCAAATTTGTCACAATTTTCAGGTAATTAGACTGATTGATAGTATAAAAGTTCTAATAGGTTTCTTTTTTTTGTTTCCTTCACCTGGACCACAACAATCTACCAGTTACTTGATATTCCCCAAGAACCTCCCAAATCAATCACTCACTCCAACATCAGATTTGATATCATTTCCCAGTCAATGGTAGTACTAATATTTGTTCCAAGGTCGAGAGAATCAGTACCAAGCAAACCAAATGCCATGTGGTAACAGAGGTATTCATTAAAACCAGATGGCATAAAAATTAAACACTGAAAAAAATTCTGCTTACAACTTACATCATACATTACTGCAGTCAAGATAATATCGTGCGGTCGGTATGATACGCACCCGATACCTGAATAGGGAGTCAATATATTTTCTCACTCCCAACTATAGTATTGCTTGATACCAGGCAGCATAGTGCAGTTCCGCTCAGTTTGGTTCATACCAAATCAAACCTTGGTACCGTACTAATACAGTATGGTCAGTGACAGGTCAGTATGGCATACCTTAGTTTGTTCCAACATGCAAGTGTTTATAATGTTTCCTAGGAGCACCAAGCAAACTAAATGATAGGTGTTAACAGCAATACTAACTAAACTAGATAATATCAAATTAAACAAAGAAAAAAAAAAATCTGACCCCAACTTACATCATTATTACCATAGTCACAATGATTTTCTGCTGTCAAATTTGAACCATTCCTGTGTACTTCTTTCCGATCACTGGGATTACACTTCAGATTACCATTCCACAGCCCATCAAGACCATTGCCAAGGTTTTTTGAACAAGTAGCTTTAGCAAATCCTCAAGATTCAAGCTGGTACCAACTCATACCGATTGAATTTCCATATGAGTTGCACTGCTACCTTCATACCGTCCGAAACCGATTGGGCTTGTCAGCATCAATATGGACAGGATGAAGCTTTTCAATCTCCAATCTTAGTATGCCTTTCACAGGCTTGTGTAACTTCCGTTTAGGGTCCTACAGATCAAGTAAAATTCAGGAAGGGAAAACCCAATGAAACTGCCCCATACTTCAAAAGAGCAGTTCGGCGGATAAGCAGCTATTAAGTACTAATTCTACAGATACGTTCACACGACACAAAAACATGTGCCATTTGGGAACCACCAGCTATAAGTTATATCAAATTGAATGACATGTATTTAGCAGTATCTTTGTTGATTTCAAATTTAAAAGCAGCTTGTAGATTAACAACAGCAGAAAATTTCCATCAGAGAAATCCATCCGAATCCTCAAAGTTGAATTAGCAAGCAAAACTGTTTCAGACAAGGCCTTCAGATTAAATCCATACATAGAAGTAAAATCTTCAAAGCACATATGTAAAGGTCTTGGAATGCAGAAAAATCATATAAAAAGACAAGAGGCTGTTATATGTTATCATCTAAAAAGAAAAGCGAAAGAAATGTCATTCAGTTTACACACATTTTACAGTAAAACATAGCCAGACCCTCTGAAGCTATACAATAAACGGAGAATTTGAGGATGCATTTAGAAAAACCAATATCAAATCAACCACTACAGGAGTCATTAAAGAGATTAGGCAATGAGAGAAACAAGAGATTTTATGATCAAACTTAGATATTAATTACTTACACAAAAATGAATTTGTGTGTGAGAGAGTATTGCTTCCAGATTACCCTTTGTTTTAATATCTACAAAGTAGGCCAAAATCCCTACTGATCACAAAAGGATAAAACATATTGTCGAATAAAATAAAGATGATACATGGATTGTTACATGTCAGAAATTCATAACGACCAAAAAATATATCTGATTAACAAAATCAGTAGATGATATAGAATTGGCAATCACCTGAAGTGATTCCTCTGTGTAGCTTTCTTTGACCTTGTTTAAGTTTGATATCTCCACAATAACCGAGCTTCCACTTGAATATTGGGCTGGTTTGCCATCCAAACTGATTTTTGAAACAGGTTCCACAACACTATCTAGAGAGTTTGAGCCAGATATGCTGGGAGTGGGCAGGCTGCTGGGAGAGGCAGCACCACCAGCAGATGACACACATTTGTTCTCAAATAGTGGAATGATAGCCCATGCAAATGACTCCCTGTAGGGCATAATCCGAGACCAAATTTGCAACTTCTGTTTTTCCCTCTCAGTCAAGCGTAACTAGAATACCAAAAAACCTACATACTTAGATACATAGACTCTTCATTGCACATCAAAAAGATCATCAAAGAAATTAAACAAAGATAAGACATCTTCGTTAATTAGCTCAATGTCTTGAAAATGATGTTACAAATCAGATCGGCATTTTCTAACATGAATAAGATTTAGACTCTCATTTTTAATTAGCTTAGTATCTCAAATAATGTAATAAAGATAAATAATACTCTCATCACCTGCCCCAAATAATTAAAAAGAACTTCAAGCAAGATAAACCTTTTCTTCCTCAAGTACAGTAAGTATATACAAAACCAGAAAGAAACCTTGACTTACAGGTTCCTTCCGAGAATAAACAGATGGAGTAACACCCCCTTCTTCTGTAGCAGGTTTCTCAAGCTGAATGAGAAGGCAAACCGATGCTGAAGGAGTTTCTAAGGAGAAAGTACCCTGACGTGCTGAAGAAACATTAGCCTGTAGGGGGAAGATAAAGAAATCAGTTTTTTTTTTTTTTTTTTCTGCACAGGAAAAAAAAGACTGAATGGAATGACAAAGAGAGCCCAAAGAAGGTAATAACTGACATAAGACTGCTTCAGTTTATTTCAT